>NW_020868357.1:494678-497178 GCF_003789085.1 Penaeus vannamei
GACCTTCCTATCTATCTATCTATATATATATTTGTCGACCATCTATCTATCTCTATATATGTTTTTGTCGACCTTCCTATCTATCTATCTATATACATATATTTGTCGATCTTCCTATCTGTCTATATACATATATTTGTCGACCTTTCTACCTATCTATCTACATATATTTGTCGACCTTCCTATCTATCTATCTATATACATATATTTGTCGACCTTCCTCTCTATCTATCTATCTATCTATCTGGTCTTCTTTCTTCCACGCACACACACAATCCCACTGGCGCCTCCAACCCCCTGCCCTGTCAACACGAAGGAAATCCCTTTGTGTCCAGAATAATGGGAGACATTTTTGGGAGATGAGTTGCATTGTTTCTTAATGCTTCTAGCAAGTAACACCTGTAGCAGGTGTATGTGGCCGCTTGGCATAAAGGACAAAAAAATGGTGCGAATAGAGAAATAAGCTTCTTACTGAATATCATGTATTGAAAGAAATACTTGTATAAGAATAGGTTTATATGTATCTAGACTTATTCCTGTTTTTTTATTATTATTATTATTTATTTATTTTTATTCTTTTTTTTTTAGAACGTGGAAGATTATAATTCCTCATTGTATTGCCGCTGTTACAGTTAAAATCATGAGATCACGTGAACATTGTATGAAACGATTCCCATTCATAGACAAAGTTATTATTTGTGATGAAATATAATAGTGCAGTGATCATGATCGCTTTGAAGTACCGACCGTGT
The DNA here is from genome assembly GCF_003789085.1 of Penaeus vannamei. NCBI lineage: Eukaryota > Metazoa > Arthropoda > Malacostraca > Decapoda > Penaeidae > Penaeus > Penaeus vannamei. The sequence goes on from NW_020868357.1 coordinate 495,431, forward strand.
ATGTTTCTGAGGATTTGATTTTGACATTTAAAAAAGTCCTTGAAGTCTGAAATGTCAAAGCATGTTAATACTATTCCAACTAAATCGGTATATTTATTACACTGTTTTCAAGCACAAAATACGTGTCTGAAGAGTTTTATTAGCTGCTTGCCGGGAGACATGACCTTTACATGACCATTCACGAGGAAGAGTATGCTTCACTGGTTCACGTCGTTTTCTCTGTTGATATTAAATTTCATGTCAATATTATCTGTGTTGTTCAAGAAGTATCTTTCGTTATTTTGTCTTGTTTGGGACCGTTTTGTTTGCTTGCTTGTTTGTTTTTCCATACCCTTTCGCTTTTGTTATTATCCATGGCTTTCTGTCATAGAATTCCTTGCCAGTACGGCGCCTAAAACGTGTTCATTGTAAATCCTGTTTCATGTTGAGTCAGAAGTGATATCCCATCGTGTATAGTTTTAGAAAAAGAAATGTCGGTAAAAAACATTTTCAGTTTTTTTTTTTTTTTATGCGTAATAACACTTAGCTTATCACCAAAAAGATTTAATCTACTTTATAAATAATATAATCTACTTGAATATGATCTACTTATAAAATTATCAATGTAAATTTGATTTTTGATACGTAGAGATGACTGTTCAATATCAATCCCAGCTACAAGAAACAGTTTGTAAGTTAAAGTGTTAGCAAAGTGGACACTTTTCACGCCCTTTTCTTCTCGTTGCTGCCAGATGATGAGGATTCAATTGCACTCCAAATTATGCACACACACACACACACACACACACACACACACCACACACACACACACACACACACACACACACACACACACACACACACACACACACGTCTTTAAGAAATATTCATTTATTTTCGCTAACAATAAGCTTACACGTGGAGGAAATCTAGGGGTTAAAATGAAAAAAAAGAATAAATAAACATGAAGATTCAACTGCAACCTTTATGTGTCAAACGGGAAAAATTATGCACACACACACACACACACACACACACACACACACACACACACACACACACACACACACACACACACACACACACACACACACACACACACACACACACACACACACACACACACACACACACACACACACACACACACACACACACACACACGTCTTTAAGAAATATACCACATTTATTTTCGCTAACAATAAGCTTACACGTGGAGGAAATCTAGGGGTTAAAATAAAAAAATGAATAAATAAAAATAAATAAAAACCTGATGAAGATTCAACTGCACTCCACACATACACACTCACACACGCACACATACACACAATCACATTCACACACACACACACACACACACACACACACACACACACACACACACACACACACACACACGTCTTTAAGAAATATACATTTATTTTCGCTAACAATAAGCATACACGTGGAGGAAATCTAGGGACTAAAAAACAAAAACAAAACAAAAAAACAGCAACAGAAAAACCGAAGTACTCGCTCAGTCTCCTTCACTCTCCTTCCAACACACACACAAAAAAAAAACATCGTCAGCATCAGTCATTTTGTTCCACAATTATCCATGCACAAAAGAATACCATGTGTATGTAATGTCAACGATTATCATGCAAAGTGGAAGGAGAGAGCACTTTGAAATCGTCCTCCAAGGAAGGACCCGCAGTGCTCGGTAAGTATATGCGGGAGATTAGTGGTCTTTCGTGCTACTTTGAAGATATGTTAAGAAAAGTTGGGTG
>NW_020868357.1:502178-509678 GCF_003789085.1 Penaeus vannamei
GGGTTGGGTTTGGGGGAAGGGGGAATGGGAGCGAGAGAGGGTGGTATAAGGTGGGAGGGAATGGGGTTAGGGGTAGGGAGAAGGTTGAAGGCGAATCCATGCTGCTTTTTTGTTTTAATTTTTGTTCTTTGTTTACTCGTGTTATGGTTTTCATTTTCATTTGCATTACCTTTTTTTTCTTTTCATTGGTTGTTAAAAAAATTGCTTCTACAAAAGGAGGACGGCGAGGAAGAGAATTAGCCAAAAGAGGAGGAAAGAGGAGGAGGAGGACGGTAAGAGAAAGAAGATGAGGATGATAGGAGAAAGCGAAGTAGAAGAGGTAGCAGAGATAAGCAGAAAGAGAATGAGAATAGAGGGAGGTGAAGGAGAATGAGAATATAGGGAGGGGAAGAAGAAAGAGAATAGAAGGAGGTGAAGGAGGAGGAGAATAGAGGTAGGTGAAGGAGAATGAGAATAGAGGGAGGTGAAGTAGAAAGAGGATAGAGGGAAGTGAAGAAGGAGAATAGAGGGAGGTGAAGTAGAAAGAGGATAGAGGGAAGTGAAGAAGGAGAATAGAGGGAGGTGAAGGAGAAGAGAATGAGAGGAGGTGAATGAGGAGGTGAAAGAGAACGAGAATAGAGGGAGGTGAAGGAGAATGGGAATAGAGGGAGGGGAAGGAGAATGAGAATAGAGGGAGTTGAAGGAGAATAAAAGGAGGAAGAGGAGGAGGGTTGTGGGCGGGGTTTCCTCTCAAGTCTTTTTGCATATTCGAGTTCATCTAAACTTTTCCGAGCGGTGCTTTGCGTTGGCCCTTAACCAGAGTATTTATTTTCCTCGTTTTCTTCCGCTTTTTCCTCTAACTTTCTTTCTTATTTGCTGTGCATTTACTCTCCTTTCATTTCAGTATTCCTGATTTTCCTTTTCGACTTTTCCATTTTTTGGTCTTCCTTTTATCATCTAAACTTCTTTGCTTTTTTTTCCTTGATTTTTTCTTCTTGCTTTTCCTACCCAACTATTCTTCTGGTCTTATTTCTGGTCTTGTTGGGTTACTTGATGATTCTGGACGCGGAGATTTCAAAATGAACATCAGCAATTTTAAACAAAATACTTCTCTCTCTCTCTATCTATCTATCTATCTATCTATCTATCTGTCTGTCTGTCTGTCTGTCTGTCTCTCTCTCTCTCTCTCTCTCTCTCTCTCTCTCTTTCTTTCTCTCTCTCTCTCTCTCTCTCTCTCTCTCTCTCTCTCTCTCTCTCTCTCTCTCTCTCTCTCTCTCTCGCTCTCGCTCTCTCTCTTACTTCATTTACTGAGAGAGCGCTGGCCGACGCGAAGAGCCCCGAGCGCACCGCAGGCCCAGAGCGAGTCCTTCGGGTCCCGTGGCGTCCCGCGGCCATCCCGCGTATCAGCGAAAGGGGCGGCTAACCAATAAAGGTCCATAAAAATAGCACGAGTGAATTAGGGAGCTCGAGCAGGAGTTCCCGTGACACTAAAGGTCAGGAGAGACCGTCACGCCTCGCTCATGGTCCATTTCCGGTGAAATGTCGGCGTGGGTTGGGGGAAACGACGTCCTTGGCTGTGGCCGCGGCGTGTCGGGGGAACGCCACAAGGTTCTGCGGCCAATTATAGCTGTAATAAACGTAACTCAGATGAAATACGATTGGGCTTTATCTTGGCTGAGTGGAAAGCGTTTTAGTTGTCGGCCGCCGTTCTGCCGCCCATTGTCGGATATTGGATATTGCGAAGTGTTCATGAAGACTCGATGATGATGAGATGGATATTCAGTTCATGGCGAAACAGCATCGGCGGCGTATTGATGGATTTTCAGATTTTACATCGGCCGAGGGATAAGCGGAGAGAGAGAGAGGGGATGGAAGGTCGGACAATAAAGCGCAAGAAGGGGAGAGAGTCGAGGGAGAGAAGGAAGGGAAAGGGACAAAACACGAAGAGGGGGAGGGAGTCGAGGAAGAGAATGAAAGGGAAAGGGACAGAGCGAGGAGAGGGAAAATAAGAGATAAGACATAAGAAAGGGAGAGAAACAGAGCGCGAGGAAGGGGAGGGCGACGAGAAAGAGAAGGAAGGGAGAGGACCAATACTGTGCAGATTACTCGGCAGGACACCGGCGCAGGGCGGACGCTGGCCAATCTGCCTTGGAAATTACCCTAAACCAACCGAATAACAAATCGACTTTGAAGCCACATCCAGAAGGAAGCGACAGCAGAGCCTACGAGACAAAGGAAACATCGATAACTTAAACACATTACACGAACAGAATATGTTGTCCTTACTTGTTTATTGCACGAAATCAATTCACTGAAGTCCTTGATTCATACTCTGCTATAGGTCTTAAAAGCGGAAACAAGAAATGAAATTATGGTGGAAAGATGGAAGGGAAGCAGAAGGAAGGCAGGAAGGAAGGAATGAAATGAGGTAGAAAAGAGGGAGAATACGAAGAAAGATAGGAAGGAAGGTAAAAAGAAAGGAAGAAAATAAGGAGAGAAGAAAGGTAAAAAGGAAAGAAGGAAGAAAGGTAAGAAGGAAGTGAAAGCAGGATGGAATGAAAGAAGGAAGGGAGGAAGAAAGTTAGGAAGTGAAAGCAAGATGGAATGAAAGAAGGATGGAAATAAGGAAGGAAGGAAGGTTGAAAGGTAAAAAGGAAAGAAGAAAGTGAAGGCAGGATGGAATAAAAGAAGGAAAGAAGGTAAGAAGAACGTGATAGCAGGGTGGAATGAAAGAAGAAAGGAAGGAAGGAAGGTTAAAAGGAAAGAAGGAAGTGAATGAAGGAAAGGAATGAAAGAAGGAAGGAAGGAAGGCAGGAGCGAATGGCGGGCAGGACGCGGAGGAGAGCGAGAGCCCGCCCGCCCTCGTTTCGCGTTCCCTATTGACCCACTCCTCACCTTTGGCTGTCGCTGCCGGCTGTCTAGGGATCGCCTCCGCCCGCGACGAGGTGAGAAAAAAGACGCGGACGGGCGGGGCGGGCGGGGGGGGCGGGGGGGCCTCTGTGGCGCTGTCACCTCCCCGCGCCGCCCTCGTCACTTCGCTATTTCATGGTTAGGAAAGATGTTTACTGAGAGTGGGGTGGTTTGGGAGAGGCTTTTGGACCCTGATCTTATGTCACTGCTTCTATTTTCTTTCTTTCTTTTCTCTGTCTGTTTGTCAGTTCGGCTGTCGGTTCCTCTCTTTTCTCTCTCTTTATTGCTTCCTCCAATTCCGGAATTTCATGGGTATCCGCATCAGATATCCGACCGCGAGTAGACAGGGAGGTAGGCAGGCGAGTGTCGGCGTTCATCATAAGTTTTGGTACGCGAGATTTTTTTTTTTTTTTTTTTTTTTTTTGTGAATTGGGTTCGCCGAGATCTCTTTTATCATAATTATCTGGTGGTGGTTGTTACGTCCAAAGTTTTATGTAGATTAGCGTTAGTAATGAGCGACGTAAACCTATTTTGATTTCCGCGGGTCCCATCTATCATAACCGTATTACATTTTTTGATGTTTTGAAAAAGGGTTTTGCTCAGACTTTGTAGGTAATTTTCCATGTCTGGTTTATTGTTGTTTTGCTATACATTTTTTTCTTTTCATTCTTTAGATTTATTTTTCATAATTAGTGTTATCATTATCTTTATGATCATCATCATTATCTTTTTTATTGTTATTGTTATTGTTTTTATTATTCTTTTATTACTATTATCATTATCATTATTTATTATTATTATTATTATTATTATTATTATTATTATTATTATTATTATTTATTATTATTATTATTATTATTATTATTATTATTATTATTATTATTATTATTATTATTATTATTATTATTATTATTATTATTATTATTATTATTATTATTATCATTACTATACTATTATTGTTATCATTATCATTATTATTATAATTATTATCGCTACCATTATTATCATTATTACTTTGATTATCATTTATTATAGCATTATTGTTGTTGTAATTATTAATGGTATTATTATTATTATTAGCATCATCATTACTGTTATTATCATTATGTTATTATCATTATCATTATTATTATCATTATTATTGTTCTTGCTGTTATTAGTATAATCATGATCATTAATATCATCGTCATTATCATATCATTTTCATTATCATCATCACCATCATTATCATCTTTATTATTTTTTTTTTTTTACTTATAACATGATCATTATAATTATCCTCATTATGTTATACTATTATCATCATTATAATTGTTCTTGTTATTATTATAATTTTGCTATAATTGTTATTATCATCATTATTATTATTATTATTATATTATTATTATTATTATTATTATTATTATTATTATTATTATTATTATTATTATTATTATTATTATTATTTATCATATTATTATTATTATCATTAATATTGTTATTATTATTATTATCATCATTATTATCATTATTATTATTATTATTATTATTATTATTATTATTATTATTATTATTATTATTAGTGTTATTATTATTATTATTATTACTATTATCATTACTTTTGATTTTATTATCATTATTATTATCATAATTGATTATGTTATTATTATTATTATCATTATGATCATTATGATCATTGTCATTATCATTATCATCATTATTTTTATTATCATCATAATCATTATCATTATTATTATTATCATTATTATCATTATGATTATTGTTGTTATTATATTATTATAATCATCATCATCACCATCATTATCATATTTGTCATTATTATCAGTTTTACTTATTTATCTGATCATCATCATTATTTTTTTTCATTACCATTATTATCATTACATTTATTATCATTATATATCATTATTATCATCATTATTAATATCATTATCATTATTATTATCATTATTATATATTATTCATTAGCATTATCATTGTTATTATTGCTGTTATCAATATTATCATCATCATCATTATAATCATTATCATTATCATTATCATCGTTATTATTATCATTATTATCATTATTACCATTCATTTCATTATTATCATTATTATCATTATATTATTATCATTATCATCATTATAGTTGTTGTTATTGTTGTTACCATTATTGTTGTCAACTCTATCATTACCCATCATTATCATTATTATTATCATTATTGTTAATAGTGGCAGTAGTAGTATCCTTAACATCATCATCATTTTTAGCATCATTTTGAATATCATTATTAGAAGTATTATTTTGAACAACATTTTTATCATTATCATTGTTATCATCATTATTGCAATTAATAATGCTATTGTTCATTAATAGTTTCATTATTATCTATGATTATGATTATCATCATTATTATCGTTATTAATGTTATTTTCCTTATTATTATTTTCATTATTATCATAATTACTTTATTATCAATGTAATCATTATTTTATAATTCATTATTATCCTTATTATTGTTTTAATAATTATTATCATTACTATCACTATCTTTTTCATCATTTTTTGTTATGATGATTACCATTATTATCAATATTTCTATTGTCATTGTTATTTTTACCATTATTATTATTATTGTTATTATGATTATCATTGTTATTATCATTATTATCATTATTATTACCACTATTATTATTATTATTATTATTATTATTATTATTATTATTATTATTATTATTATTATTATTATTATTATTATTATTATTATTATTATTATCATTATTCATTATTATCATATCATTATCATGTTGTTGTGCTGTTGTTGTTATCATTATCATTATCATTATCGTCACTATTACCATTATTATTATCATTATTATTGTTACCATTATTAATATTATCATTATTGTTGTTGTATTATTATTATCATTTTTATATTATCATTCTTATCATAATCATTATCTATTAATATCATTATGATAACCATTATTATCATTATCATCATTATTATAATTATCATCATTATCAATGTTATCAATATTACGATTATCACCCTATCTTCTTGTGTTTCTTTTCGAGTATTTTTTCTTTTCTTTTTTTCGATTCTCTTTCTTTTTTTAGATTCTATATATATATATATATATATATATATATATATATATATATATATATATATATATATATATATATATATATATTATATATTCTTTCTTTTTTTCTTTTTTCTTTTTTCTTTTTTTCTTTTTTTTTTTTTTTTCTTTTTTTACACTTTTACACTGGCATCTGAAATAGAGAGACACAGGGAAAAAACACATTATGCCCGAGCTCTTAAAAATGTAGCAGCGCCGCCCCTGATGACTGCGAGATCCTGGCACCAAGGGAGGGCCGGGTGAAGGGACAACCCGGATGGGGATTTCCCGCCCGTCCTGAGAGGAGATTTAAAGGACTCCTGCAAGGATGGGAATATCCTTACCCCTTCCTACCCCTCACTCCTCCTCCCCTCTCTCTCTCTCTCTTTTCTCTCTCTTACTTATCTTTTTTTTTCTCCCCTTCCCTCCTTTCTTTCTTTCTTTAGATTTCCTTTTCTTTTTTCTTTTTCTTCTTCTTCTTCCGCCGGAAAGATAACAAAGGGTGGAAGAAAGGTTGACTCTCTCGCGCAGGAATCCTTCAGGCCCGAGAAAATGCCCGCGAATCTCTTTGGATTCCCGGGGCTTTAAAGAGGAGCTTCTGCGCTGAGAGGGGGAAGGAAAGGGCGTGGGGGAGGGTGGAGGAGGGGGATGGGGGAGGGGAGGGGGAGGGAGGAAGGAGGGGGGAGAGAGGAGGGAGGGAGGGGGGAGGGTGGAGGGCAGAGGAGGGTAGGTAGTGGAGGGGGAGAGAGGGAGGAGGGAGGGGGGAGAGGTGGAGGGAAGGGTGGGGAGGGGCAGGAGGGAGTGGGGAGGGGCGGAAGGAGGGAGAATGGAGGGGAGAGAGAATGGAGGAGGGGAGGGGAGAGGGAGGGTGGAGGGAGGTGTGGGGGGGGGAGAGAGAATGGTGGAGGAAGGGCGAGACGGGGGAGGGAGGGGTGTGGGGGAGGGGCGGAGGGAGGGAGGTAATGGAGGGAGAGAGAATGGAGGGGGAGGGATGGGAGGGAGGGAGGGGGAGAGAGATGGAGGGAGAGGGAGTGGTGGGGAGTGGGGGTGGGGGAGGGAGGGAGGTGTGGAGAGAGAGATGGAGGGAGGGAGGCAGGCATTGGAGGGGAGACGAAGAGGGAAAGAGAGGGGGGGGAGGGTGGAGGGAAGGGAGTGGGGGGGGGGAAGTGGAGGTAAGGGAGTCTGGAGGGAGGAGGAGTGAGTGAAAGGGGTGAAGAGAAGAGTGTGGGGAGGAGGGGATGAAGGAGGGGAGTGGGGGGAAGGGGGGAGCACGCTAAAAAAGAAGGAAAGAGACACTCAGGCTCCTAGTAAAACTGTGTTGTTATCATGATTGAAAAACAGTATAAGAATAGTGACGCTAAGAAGATCAAATGATACATAATATTTAACAACAAACAATAATTAATAAGTTTGATAACAATGATGAGAAGGAGGATAACAACAATGATTATGAAACGATTAATAATCAAAACAATGATGCTAATGATGATTGCGATGGTT
>NW_020868357.1:527178-529678 GCF_003789085.1 Penaeus vannamei
TGTGTGTGTGTGTGTGTTTGTGTGTGTGTGTGTGTGTGTGTGTGTTTGTGTGTGTTGTTTGTGTGTGTGTGTTTGTGCGTGTTTGCGTGCGTGTTTGTGTGCGTGTGTGTGTGTACATACATATGTTTATGCGTGTATGTATATGTATATATACATTATATATATATATATATATATATATATATATATATATATATATATATTTATATTTATATATATATATAATATGTTATATATACATATATATACATATGTATATATACATAAAATGTTGAGATGGGCCTTGCAAGAGTATGGTAGATAGATAATGATGGAAAGTGACTGCTTCTCGAAGCGAGGTGTTGCTTCCTGGCCCCTGCAGGGGGTCCGGCTGTCATACCGTGCAGTGGTTTAAGGATGGCTTTGAATCACGCGCTTAGCATCTCATAATCGGGGATGAAGAAAGGAAGGGGATAGAAGAGAAGAATAAGCATTGATCATGTGTATGTGAATGTGCGTGTGTGTGTGAAGATACGCAGGCGACAAAGTTATATGATTGTGTAAATTATGTAGAATATAACAATGGATACAGAGAATAATATTAGCATACATATGTAAAATGATATAGATAAAGCTGGGTTATAAGCACGCGCGTGTGTGTTAGATTCGATTGTTCGATTCTTTGACGAGCTAGTTTTACAAGTACTATTTGGAAAGTTAAAAAAAAGTGCAAGGTGAAAGGAAACCCTCTGACCTCGTAAACCCTGCATCAGTGTAGCTTAAATTTTGTCTTAGGCACTCTGTACGAAGCTCAAGAAAATGCACGTGAAATAATTATCTCATTCCCGCCACGCCGCAGTATTTCAAGCGCCTCAGACTCTCCAGCTAACGACCTCATCCCTCTTGCGTCCTCATTATGGAACACTTAATTGCTTCGCCGAGAAAGGCTTAAAATGCGAGTTGATAACCGACCCCTGTGATACTAACCAAATTGCTGTACAGATTCCTAATGTGGATATCGTGCATCTTTCCTCTGCGACAGCGCTTGGCATCTCCCGAGCGCTTGTTGCTAGAAATTAGCTTAATGGAAATCCGTGAATGGGGTTCCTCGTGCCTCCGCCGCCACGAAGCCGAGTGTCTTGCAGCGACCCTGAGGGAGGGGGTCAACGACGCTGCCTCTGCACTTGCTCAAAAGGAGACTCTGGCCTTTTTTTTCTTTTTTTCTTTTTTCTTTTTTAAGAAAGGGAGAACGGGAATTTTATATGCTATATCAGTCGTTTCAGCATTTCAATTAAATATTGACGAAGTTGACGTATTGATCTGTAGTTTGCAAGAATTGAAAGGCATCGAAGAAAAGACGTATTACTGATCTGTTAGCAAATGCATTGAAAGTTCGATGTTTATACTTATGATAACAATTCTGTCTCCAGTTGTATCCTTTTCCATAAAGGTCGTGTCCTTTCAGAACTTGGCGAAATAGGAATGATAATGTAATGGCATAATAAAAGGATAATAATTTTGACCACTAACAACACGTTTTTACGGAAGCACAACACATATAAAAGTATGTGTAAATTTTGAGTTAGAAGTGGGATGTCTGTATATATAATATATATATATATATATGTATATATATATATATATATATATATATATATATATATATATATATATATATTAAATATTTCAACAAAAAGTTGTGTAGATATCTGTAGCCTACTTCCTAAATCTAAAGTAGTAAAAAGTGACGATCTTCCTGTCTTTCTTTCTTTGGTCTCTTTGAGCCATTTAGCAACTTTAATTTTCCAATTGATATCGGCCTTTTTTCTTGGGTTATGCTTGTTTACAGTCTATGGAACATCCTCGACTTCTTTGGTTCGTTTCCTTTTTTTGGCCGTGTGCTATAACTACTGGCACGAGCACTGACTGAGACATAGCTCCGTTATTATCTAGTTTGTATATTTTTCACTCTTTTAGTTATTGTAAACAACACCTTTATACGGTCTTTGAACACACTTTAGCGGTTCTGGAGAATGGCGTAAGGTATTCGCAACCCTTAATGGTGTCCTTATTATAACTCAGGCTCTACCTCCCAGAATAATCCCCCACCTTCAGCCACTCTTATCCCCGAGGAAGACTGAAAATTACAATTTCATTTTGCAACTGCCTGCGAAACGCTGTTGAGTTAACCCTTTCCTCTCTTCGTACTCGTCCCGCGCTGATTGCATACAGAGCTCTCCCATTCTAACAGGTAATGTAATGGTTTCTCTATTTGCTTCCGAACTATAGCAGGGGGAGAGGTGTAGAAATTCGAAAACAGTTGTACAAGAAGGAAGGGGAACCTGGCTATTGCCTATCTACTCTTGCTTGCCTGGGCGTTAGTGGACCGGAATTGCCCGAGAAGTAGAGCATTTTGCGATTGTGAATAAGCAAACGATCCTGCAAGGGTATTGCAGTTGACAAGAAGGCTATTGCTGTTAAATCTGTTAACTGAAAAAGTGCAAGTAGAATTATCCCTCGG
>NW_020868357.1:539678-544678 GCF_003789085.1 Penaeus vannamei
GAACTGTATGCATACATCTACATAGCATGCCACGTTGTACTTCACGGCGTCAAAGATTAACCTGTCAGGAGGCGATCAATGCGCATCGACACCCGGGTTAAAGCTTCACGAATTCGTATCCGCTTCCAATGGTCGTTTTTATCCGGGGACAAGGCAGGGGACACGAGAGGGTTGGGTAGTTATGCACAATTCACACTCGAGGCTTCTGTGAGGCGGTTTTGTTGCGTGAGGTGAAAATGACGTTGATTTTGTTATCGATCCGAAGTTAGCACGTAATTCTCATCATTGCAGTGTTAGCGCTATTCATATCCACTTTAATAACGTGTTGACATTGTCATTAATATCAGCTTTATTATTACTATCTTCGTCAGCACTACTGTTGCTATTGCTCTTATTATTATCACAATGATTGTTATTACCGTTGTTGCCATTACTCTCATCATCATAATTATGATTTCCATTAGTCGTATTACAGTTTTAATCCCTTCAAGTATTACTGTCATTAAAAGTACTAATATTAACATCACAATTATAGTCACTGTGTTTACAGTCGTGTTATTTTTATCATAATCTTTACCCCAGTTCTCGTTGTGTATTTTTTATTATTGTCGTTGTCGTTTTGTCATTATCATTGCTATTCTTATGTTTTAGTTTCATTATCATAATTATTATCAAGTTTATCATTATTATCGTTATTATTATTATTACCATTACCTACACCAAGGAGGTTATGTTTTTTATAGCGTTGGTTAGTTTGTTAGCAGGATAACTCAGAAAGTTGTGGTGGTGGTTGGGGTCATGATCCGGATTTAGGATGGCTAGATAAATAAATAAATAAAAAGTTATGAACAGAGAGATGTGTCTTAGCCTAACTCAGATGCCATTTTTTTTTTTTTTTTTTTTTTTTTCTAAGGTGTTTCTAAGCCCAACAGATGCAATTAAATTTTGGGTGATGATCCGGATCCTGGAATTATTTAAAAGTTTCATAAGCATTGTAAGATGTAAGTGAAATACGGACGTCACCAGTGTACTTGACAAACAGGTGATTTTATTGTAATTCTTCAAGTATGAATATTTCCACTGCATCATTGACCTTCTTGCCTTGGCGGAGGTTAGTGTTTTTAGTTATTATTGCCATTATTGCTGTTGTTTTTGTTGTTGTTTCTGTTGCTATCATATTTCATCACTATTTATAACCTATTATTAATATTATTATCATCATTATTATAATTGTTGTTATCATTATCGTTATTGTTATTATTATTAAAAATTATTGCGATTATTATCATTATCATAATTATTGTTATAATCATTAAACATTATTATCATCATAATCATTATTATCGTTACCTTTTATCATTATTATTTTATTTCTATTACTATTAGTATTATTATTAATATTATATTATTATATTTCATTATTATTATCATTAGTAGTAGTAGTAGTACTATTATTGTTATTATTATTAGTTATTATCAATATTATTTATTGTTATCAGTATCATTATCATTATTATTGTCATTTATGTTATCATCATTATTATTATTATTATCACCATCATTATTATTATTATTCATTATTATTATTATTATTATTATATCATATCATCATATCATTATCATATCATCACATCAATCATCATCATATCATCATATCAATCATCATCATCATATCATTCATCATCATCATCATCATTCATCATTATTATTGTAACATTATAATTACATTATTTATTATTATTATTATTATTATTATTATCGTCAACATTCATTATTATTGTTATTATAGTACTTATTATAGTTATTATTATCATTATTGTTACTTTTATGCTCATCATCATCATCATTATCATCATCACCATTATTATTATTATAATTATTATTATTATTATTATTATTATTATTATTATTATTATTATTATTATTATTATTATTATTATTATTATTATTATTATTATCATTATATTTATCATTATTATTATCATTATCATTTTTTTCATTATCATTATATTATTATTATTTTTATTATTTATTATTATTAATTATTATTATTTATTATTATTATTATTATTATTATTATTATATATTATTATTATTATTATATTATATTATTATTATTATTATTATTATTATATTATTATTATTATTATTATTATTATTATTTATTATTATTATTGTTGTTGTTATCATTATATCATTATTCATCATATCATATTTCATTATTATCATCATTATCATCTTACCATTGATATATTATCATTATTATCGCTATTATCATAATTATCATTGTTATTAATATTATCATTATTATTATTGTTGTTGCTGTTGTAGTTGTTATTATCATTATCATTATTATTATCATTATCATTATTATTATCATGTCGTTATGATAATAATGATTATTATCATTAATATTATCATCATCATTATTTGTATTAGTATTAGTATTAGTATCATTCCAACCAGAATTATCATTATCATTATCGTTACTACCACTATCATTATCATCAAAACCATTATCATTATCAAGTTATCAATACTGTTATTATTATCATCATCATTAATCTTAGTATAAAGACCGTTATCATCTTTATCATCATTTTCATCATGATTATTTTATGCATATAAATATCAACAATAACAATTAATCTCTATGACTCTAGGACACGTTTTCAATTTGAAAATAAATGAATCATCGTATTGTGCAGTTGTCGTTTTTTTCTTTCTTCTTCTCTTTTTTTTTCTTCTTTCTTTTCTTTCTTCTCTCTCTCTCTTTCTCTCTCTCTCTTCTCTCTCTCTCTCTCTCTCTCTCTCTCTCTCTCTCTCTCTCTCTCTCTCTCTCTCTCTCTCTCTCTTTCTTTCTTTCTTTCTTCTTTAGATCCCATTCTTCTTAGGATTAACAATGGTAATAATAATTTTTCTCTGCCACGCTTCCCGGGGCCTCACAATGAGCTTTACGGCTGACAGGAAACTCGTTGAGAAGGTAAGATCAATGTGCAGTCTCGGAGGCACTCTGTCCGCGCAAGCTGGGTGGCCGATACGACAATTCGCCGGTGTAGGAAAGCTCCGATTCATCTCCATTTGTCTTCGGTCGCTCTGCTTTATTTATCTTTTTGTGTGCTATTTCTCTTTTTCGTTTGTTTTTTTTTTCTTTTTTTTACTGTTTTTGTTGGTGCGTGAATCGGTTATTCTTCTCATGCTTGTTTTTTTACGAAATCTCCCTTTTATATTTTTGCATTTCCCATTTTTTTTCTCTCTCTCTTTTTTTTATATGTCGTTTTCCCTCTTTTTCCTTCTGCTGTACGATTTCTTTTTTATTCTTTTTTTCTTTAGTTTTCATATTTTGCATATCTCTTCTTTCCAGTGACATTTTTTTGTGTGTATGCATGTGTAATGATTTCGTATGAAGACATGACGGCGTTTTTCTTTTCATTTTTATTCTCTTCTTCTTTGTCTTCGTCTTCTTGTAATTTTTGTTCTTTTTATTCCCTCCATCCGTGCTATTAGCGAAGATGACGACCTGGCCCGTGCTATTTTCCCTATCGCAATTACTTTATTCCTGTCATATTATAAGTGATATAGTTATATAACGGCGGGGAAGGAAAAAAATAAATCTTTTTGAAGCAAAGATACACGTTCATTTCTGAACGAGTACGCAGTAGACGATCCCACAATACACCTAAATCGCGGTGTCGGTTACCAGGACCATAACTTGGCACAGACATGACACATCCGACATAACGCAGCCGACATGACACAGTTGACATGACAGCCACAACCATTCAAAACCGGCACAACGCTACGCAATATCATGCCCTGTCTGCTAGTAGCATGCCTTCTATAACTCATTCAAAGCTTTGGTAATCTGATGTGCACACAGGTCTATACAATTAACTGATGTTTCAAGCCTCGAGACAATTCCAACGAGAACTGAAAGCCACGCAACTGAATCCAGTATTATCCGCTCATGACTGAATCCCAGTCGACCTTTTAGTATAAACACCAGGTTTAAAGTGCTTCAGATATTATCCAAAGGAGTATATACTTACATACATTGTGAAAGAAGAGGGGCGAGAGAGAGAGAGAGAGAGAGAGAAAAGAGAAGAAAGAAAAGCAAAAGAGAGAGAGAAGTGGGCCGGCAGACTGCCAGACAGACGGAAAGAGAGGCGGCAGAATCAATCAAACAATTTAATGACGCTGCATGTTTGTCAAGGTAAAAGAGCAGCATACATTAGAGAAAACGGATAAACAAACAGATAAAAAGGGCAGACATAGATTGATTTATTACGGAAGAAATGTATGAATTTTTAGAATTAAGAAACAAGCAACGGAGAGCAGGTGTCAATATCAACCAAAATAACGCGACTTTCTTTACGAGTGCAGATTCAGAATTATCGTAGTTACCGAGGTATCTCGTTTCCCTCAAATGTGTAAAAAAAAATAATAATAAAAAAAACAGTAAAAAAGTAGTAGGGAATTAATCCGCTGTTTGAATATTAAATGAGTGCAAATGTGTGAGTGGAAAGTCAAGGCTGTACGAGCATAGAATATGTGCTATTTGCATAATTTGCTTCGGTAAAGCATAACCGACTCTATTAAATCAACTAGATCAAAATATTGAAATCAGACTACCCATATTATAAGACTAGATAAACAAAGACAAAATTCATATAATGGAGAGGCATCAACACATTACAGATAATCCTTGACGCGATAAAAGAAGAGATTGCGAGAGCCTGGCGACGGAGAAGGAATTATTGACACGATTAGTTGACTGACCGATGACGCAAAAAATACAGGGCCATTAGATGTCAATTTCATGAACCATTAAAGCAGATTGTACTGAAAGTTTCTTCATTAGCAATGCAAGTGCTTGCTCAAGCGGCCTTTCCCCGGAGGGAAACTCTCTAAGTTGTTCGTATAATTTGTCCCTCGAGTTCCTGTAAGGTTCTCAAGTTACGGCGTCTCTGCGCGGGTCGGAAGTTTCCAGATGAAAGCAT
>NW_020868357.1:547178-557178 GCF_003789085.1 Penaeus vannamei
GTCAGCATTTCACTTCTTTAGAAATAACTTAGGGAAGTATTTATATACCATCTAATTTTATAGACTAATATCAAATGTTGAAAGTGAGAGGTAATGGTAGAACATAGAGAAAGCTAGATAGTGACGAAGTTAGGACCAGTAGCTGAGGAATCCACTTGCCTCCCTTGCGCATTACCATCCACAAGATACAATATTCTTCTAAATGTTTTTTTCTACACCCTATTACTTTTTATATCCATTATTTCAACTTTGTATACACTTTACCTTGTTGTATTGTAATGCTGAGAACATCAAGCACATGGCCTTGACCATATCTGGTAGTTAAATCCTTCATCAGAAACGCGTTCCTGTATGGTCTAACAGAGCGTTTTTTATGTGTATGGATACGAAAGTAGACTTGAGTATAGTAAATGTCCGGCTCCGACCACGTTCGCGAGACAGTGATACAGTAGGATGGAAAATAGGGATTATACAGCCACTTTTTACAAAAAGTCCCGACAGTTTCGAGCTTATCAACCCGCAAATAAACAGGAGTTTAATTAAGATTATTAGATTCTATTTGCGAGCCTCGTCATCGTAATGACTTGATCTTACAGCAGATTAAATCAAACAATTATTAAATGATATCGAAGCGAGTTATATTTCAGTATATCCTAAAATTGACAAGAGATTTAATCACACTTTACACCATAAATTGCAATAATCAACCTGTTAGCCCTGAGAAAGTCATTAATTATTAAATTTCTCACTGAATGCGTATTGTAGCTGATGTGATTTTAACTATTTCAGTCTATATGTCAGCAGAAACGAATGTATAGAAATATCACTGAACTTTTTAAACGGAAGCCTATGCAATAGATCATTAGTACCGTTAAGTAGTAATCTAAAAATTTATTTAAAGAGGCGGGAAGATGAATAGGTGAGTAGGAATCGTGATAGTTAACAAAAAGAAAGCCTTGTCTAAACTATCTGTAGTTCGTGTTATCAGTGAAGCATCTTCATTAAGGGATACATAATATAACTTTAATATTTAATGTAATTGAAAGTCACTGTATAGGACAGATAATAATCAGTCTGTATCTTCTAGTCCTACCTCTGAGAGTCAATAATATGGTCTGAGATTACAGGAAGAGGTTTATTAGAAGAAGGGTCCCTTATCACGTTGTCTGTCTGATAAATGGTACTCAAGTTCATAATTGTCGCCTCTATCAATTGCTATAATGATGTACATATAATACTCATTTCCATTACTACTCTAATTAAACTTCAAGAGCAGGATCAATGTTTCCTATCAAGTAGATGAAATCAATACTGGCAGACATCAACAAATCCAATAGTATAGATCGAGAAAAGGGAAACCCCGGATTGATCTCCCTTTAGAGAGCCTCAGATGGGGCATCCTTTCTAAACTACCGTAATAATATAGAATCTCATTATTGAGTAATAATCTATTCAGTGACGTTCATTAATCCGGCTACGAGATAAAGTGTCAATATCAAAAGCCATGCACACTTGAATCTGAATTCCCGAGGTGCGATACTTTGAATGAGAAAGGAAGATATGAGTCTGGAAGTGGCCAATTTTTTATTCACGCCTGATAACTGAGGCGCGGTATCACCTCAAGCATATCACGCACGATTAAATAAATGGCCACTCACTATGCAGCACACCAGGCGACCACAATCCACGTAGAATCCGAGCACCTCCACTATCCACTCATGATATTCACTCTTAATGCTATGAAACATCTATTTCTCTTAAAAATCTTGTCAATATTGCGTATAGAAATGCTGAACTTACTGGTACAGTCTCCTATGAGAGATGTTAGAAACATGAGATCTGCTGAGCATTTTCGTCCGACTCTACAACTATATGGATTCAACATTGTATGCAGATTTGAACACTTACCTTATTCTACGCAAAATCGTGGGATCGACCCTGTTATCCTACACAGCTACTCATCCAGCGAAGATAATATAGATCTTATAACGACTAGCGATACAGTGAATGTGAAATAATTACCGCGAGCAGAATCAAAGTGCTTAGGAGTGATAATCTAATGTAATTGAATCTCTACAAGATGCCACCACTAACATACGGACCAGAAAAATAAAATCATCTCTCATACACATTTGAGTATAAGACTTAAACTGAGTTGCACGTGTCTCAGGAAAATTCTCGCAAGGAGAAATATTAGGTACATCAGCGACCAAGACGCTCGAGGAGAGAAGGTGGGTAAGGTAACGACTGAAAATTTGATAATGTGAAATAAGGTGTTCACCAACCATTCCCGACATCACGCCGAACCCTATCTAAATCCTCAGTCAGCTACTTCCCGCACGCAGCCAGCAACCACCCAACGTCTGAATCTATCTCGCCTCACTTCGACTGCCCAATTCACCACCTTTATAAGCCAGGCACTATCCATCATTCAAGCGCTATCTTCCATACCCATTAGCCGGCTTAAACATGCCGACCGCCTAATTCTCTTGAGGCGCCCCGCAGTTTTCCGCCGCGCGTCTATATATATATAAGAGGCAACGAATCCGTTTCAGACCGTAAATGTGGAATCTGAGGTAAATTTATTGTGGGTAAATGTGAATGACGAATGTTAGCATGCATTCAGTGAAATATATGGATTTTTCTGCTTCAGGGATTAAAATGTCTAGTGCGGGCAATGAGAGAGAAGGAATCCTCTAGACATTAGATTAATAGAATGAAAGTATGAGGAACATACATAAGAGTATCAATACAGATGGGCCAATATTTCCATCGTGGCTTAGCGAGAGATATTTGTGAGTATGATTATACATGCAGATCTCCACAAAAGGATATATGAAAAATCAAAACGCAAAAATAATAAACACGCATAATTTCAATATACACACTGAGAAAATGGTACGAATGCATGAAAAAAGAGTAATGAAAATGCAACTACGCGTCTAACCTATTACTAAGATCATAGCCATTATAAGATATACTATCACTCAAGTGATCTTACTTGTACATTTGTGCACCTAGATTCTGTTTGTTACTCTAATCTATACATATAGTACTTGGTTAGCCTTTTATCGAGGAGGATCTTAATCTATTACGCGATGTAAATGCATCCGCAAAGATCAGACAAGAAATAAAAAGGAGATGAGCAATAATTTCGATTAGAGGGTGAATGGTAATGAATCTTACTCCAACATAGAGAACTAAAAGGTAAAATATCATCGGACACAAAGCAGAGACATTCGGTACTCGTCCTCCGCGTTATCGCATTTCAATTGTCCGTCACATGAGTAAATTAAATCTTCACTCGTAGACAAGTGTTGCCTTCAGACACGAATACATAAACTAGGAACGTAGGATAGTACCACATAACGAGTACGTCGCAATGAAGTTAACGAGAAGAGCAGACAGCACTCGAGAGACGTTTGATCCAAACAGTATAAGAACATTGCGTTATCAAGAGTAACGCTATTATTTGCGCTCAGATTTTGGAGTGGAGGCTGTGCACATGAGCACTCTTACTGTGGTGAACGATACTCTATCCAGGTGACGGGAAGTACATCTGTATTTCTAGCTGCTGTTTGGCTTGCACGTCCGATAAAAGTCGTGTCTCGGAGACATTTGATATAGACATATGTAGTGCCGTGGAGTTTGACACGCTGAGGGTTATGGCTGGCACCTTTTCGTTATATTAGATTTGACAGGAAATTATGGCAACCGGAATTAGCGGCATCTCACTAAATCAAATTTGGAGAAGAAGAGGCCAAGAGAACTCTTGATCAATACCGTATTAATGTATGATAATTGGCGGAAGGAGATTCGGGAGTAGAAAAAAATTAACGAATGAAATTAGTGATGTGAAAAGATACACTCTACGTTGAGAGATTAACTGGGCCTACTGTTGATACATTTCAGCATCAAACGGCCTGTTGATCAGCCGCACGACACCAAGCAAATTAAACTAATAGACATCTGATATACAATAAAGAGAGAAAATCACATTTTCCACAAGACGACAATGCACATACACCACTATCGCACTGATAGTAGGGCTTTTTCCTCACAATCTGTTCATCTCTGCTCGAACTGGACCACTCGGTATAACTACATGCGTCCTTTCGTTCGCCTGTTCTTCCCACGTTACAACGCTGTAATAGAGTATGACGTCGCTATATAATTTATTGTTACACACACACATACACGCGCACACACACACACACACACACACACACAACACACACACACACACACACACACACACACACACACACACACACAGACACACAACACACACATATATATATATGTATATTATATATATATATATATATTATATAGTATATATAATATATAATTTATATAGTTTTTATGTATGTATATATATTATAAATATATATAATTCACACACAGCACACAAGTAGATAGGTAGATAGTATACATAGGTGGATAGATAGGTAGATAGATATCGATAGATAGGCGGACAGATAAATATGGTAACATTTAGATAGCTAGATAGATGAATAAATAGATATATCAGTAAAAAGATAAAGGAGAATGCATGCTAAAATTCCACAGCAAAGGGCACCCCCCCCCCCCCCCCCCGCGCAGCAGAAGCGTGACTGAATGACTCAATGAACCAGTCGAAAACCCACACAGAGAGGAAGACAAATGTACCGACACACCATTACACATTCCTACGAAACACTTGCCCCTGTATACTGTAGGGAATATATCATGCTGTAGATGTGGTGAGAGAAAAAAAAAAACAGGAGAGGTAAAAATAGAGGGTTTTAGATCACGTGTTCTTTGTGGAAAGGATAATGGGCGGGGACAACGGGGCTGGATGCTGATCCTCTCTTGCATGTTACATCTCGCTCCATTACCACTGCGACTGATGCCTCGTCCGTTTGCCAAGGGAGGCATGCATGTGTACATTTATTCGTATATCTATATTTATCTATCAGATTGACAGATAGATAGATAGATACACACAGACACCCACACACACACACACACACACATACACACACACACACGCACTCACACACATACACATACACACACACCACATACACACATATAATCACACACACACACACACACACACACACACACACACACACAACACACACACACACACACACACATACACAGCACACGCACTCACACACACATTAATCACACACACACATATTCACACAACACACACACACACACACACAACACACACACACACACACACAACAGGAACACACACACACCACAACACGCAGTAGTTTATAGTGTGGCAAGCAGAGTCGAGGCGTATTGCGCTGTGTTGACCCGCGTCGGGGAGCTACTACCCTGCAGCGTCGTCGCCCCTGTCCTCCGGAGCGCAGCCAAAAGCGACTTAATGACTTGGTGAACTCGAGGCCAAAAATCGGCGCGGGTTCCAAAAGTGCACTTAATTAGAGTCACTCCTTTTAAGACGGGGAGTGGAGGCGGAAGTGAATCAAAAGTTGCGCGGCGTTTGGATCTGTTTACGCGTCTGTTCGAGCCTTTTTGTGCCGCTTGGAGTAAATTCCTCGGCCCAGGCGCCGTTCGTTAATCAGGCTTGGATGGCACGGGAAACGCCGCTCACTCTGATATCATACTATTATCTCTGCCATGCTCATAATTATTAATTATATTATTCATAATTAATATTAAATATCATATATATATATCATACATATATTATATACATTACTATTATATTATATATTGTATTATAATATATATATATATATACTATTATAATATAATATTATAATTATATATATATTATGTGTGTGTGTGTGTGTGTGTGGTGTGTGTCTATATATATGTGCATATATATATAAAATATATTTATATTATAATAAGTGGATATATATATAGTAATTATAATATTATAATATATATAGTTGTTAGTGTGTTGTGATTAAATGTTAGGTGGTGTATGTTGATGATGTGTTGGGTGTACCATAGCGACTATACCGCCGTATTCTGTTATATGGATATCAGGAATGCCGTGCCAATCCCGCCATATGTCCAATAATGGATGCTTTCATCTGTAATTTCACGCTGACCGCCTTCAAGTCGAGATAAGAGGAGATAGCCCGTTAGATTTGTAATAGAATAGCTATTACTAGGTAATACTCGAGTGAGAGACATAACATTAAAACGTAACACTATAGTAAGAGTATTATCCCTTCCGAGAAAGGCCAGCTTGAGCACGCTAACTTTGAGCATTGCTAAATAGAAGATATTTCAGTATCATAGATACTGTCTGTATATGGTTTAATATATATAGAATATGATACATCTTATGGCATCACTAGTATTTTATTTTAGTTCTCGAGATTATCTATAATAGTGTAGATCTATACTAATATCTAGTGTCAATCAATTATCATTTATTCTCGCCCGTCGCTGTCGCTAGGTCACTCTTCAGACCATATCTACTTAATCTATGTCTATTATATCGAGCGAGATATCGAAAAAGGATAGATGATGTACTGTAATATGTTGATTGATGCCTCTCATTTATATTAGTAAGAATTATATTAGTACTTATTATGAGTTATTAATAAGTCTTATAAATATGGGGCTATACAGATTTATACCTATGATTTATACATATACTATTATATGAGGTACATACTACAACGTATCATTGAACACTCTCATATAATTAATTATAGAGTATTATACGGTATTATAATCAATTACACTCACGAGAGAGCTTGAGAATGTAGAGTGTTGTGTGCTGTGTGTAGTAGTCGTAGTGTGAAGTGTGCGTGTAGTGTGTAGTTGTCTTGAGTGTTGTGCTGTCGGTGTGACTGAGCGGTGTGTTGGTGACTTTGTTATGAAGGGCTTGTGATGGCTCGATCGTAGTTGTGTTGTCTGCGTGGTGTAGTGTGTCTCTATTTATAAATACACATTCAAAACACAACACACATATAAACACTAACGAGCGAGGCCAACTATCTAATCAACAACCCTACAGAAAGCTTGAGGCCCCCTTCGGTCCCTCCTCCCAGACAGCCAGCATGGCGATATGCCAATCTCACCGGTTCCAAATTGTGTCGTCTTCTCGAGGACTATTGGATAATGATCTGACGAAAACAGCATGCTAGCGTTCGCTCTCGATAATTTGTTAGCTGATATTCTATGATGTCAGGACAGAGACATATTAACATCTTTTGTCGTAGGAGTGATCGAGTTTGGCGAGTTCTCCATTCGAGCGCGGTTGACTTGGGGAGCTGCGCGCGATCATTCTTTGTCCGCATTTCCTGATTGGAGTTTAACATAGATTGGCGGTCTTGTGATAGACGATGCACTGTCTCTAAACTTCATGCTTACTGTATATTAATTACTATTGAGTGTATTTTAGTATATTGAGTTGAATGTTGAAATGATTAAATATTTATTATGGATATTATATTATCAATAGAGAGTATTAGTCTGATCTTTTGACACTTTGATCAATAAGTTTGCATTTGACTGTTTTTTGTTGCGCTAACCTTTGTAGAATCAAAGTCTTGTATATTTGTTATATGCTGAGTGTCATTATTTAGTATGATTGATTATCTAGTGGACTACTAGGTCTGGCTTATCTAATTCGTTTTTCTGTTGCTTGTCGCTCACTCATCTCTCTCTATTCTGTCTGCTTTCTTGCCTCTTATTCTTCTATCCTATTCTTCTTCTCGTCCCTGTCTTTCTTATCTGCGTTCTCTTCTTCCTGTCTTCTTACTCTGTCTCCTCTGCCTCTGTCTCACCTTTCTGTTTTCATGGTATGTCGATGAGTGGCTTTGTGTTGTACTATTTTTTGGGATATATACACATTAGCACTCAGATCTTTACACCGTAATTGGCTATATAGTTCTCAACGAACGTACACAGTCGACTGAGGATGATTCATGCGCACTGATGCCCCTTCCTCCCGTTAGTTTCGTCTTCTCGGCGCTGCAGGCTTCTGCATTCTCTTTAGTAAGAGGGATAATCTAACGTTCAATCTTTTGTGTTCACATCCAGTTACATTGCTACAAATAAAGACACTGTTACTTCTACAAACGTATTTATGGAGGAAAATTGGAATCGTCATCAGGGAAAATCCAAAGGATACACCAAATTAGAATTTATATGGACCCGATTTAGCTATAACAATTGACGGATGACTGCGATTGGGGGAATGCCGGCCAACGCCATTTCACTGAGGCCGTTTAACTAAGGCGAAGTATCAACAGATCAATAGCGCAATATGTTATGGAACATCAGCTGGGGCTGCCATAGGCCACATTGGAATTCGCCCATTAGAAATCTACACGATAGACTCGAACCAGTGACCGGTACTTACGTCCCATTGGATCCATAATGTTTGCCAATATTCTTCTGCGCATCATCGACGATACTTGGGTACTTGCTAGTCCCATATTGATCGCCGTGTCATATAGTAGCACTCGCGAGATTTTCCGTGTTACTGTCGTAAAACGGTGCCATTCGGAAGTGGCTAGAAAATGATTGAATGTAACCAATTGAAGATGAGTAATATTGGTTGACGCAGAGATTTCTGTTAGCTTGTGGTTTCTATCGGGTATTGGTTATGTAACACTCGTTTCTTGTAACTGCATCGAGTGTGAGCAAGATAAAATCCTTCCTTCGTTTTTTGTTAGGATTGGAATACACATAAAATGCGTGTGTCGTCTCACTTCTTCGTGTCTTGTCCCATTTCGTCATTGTTTGGTATCCTCCGATACTGCTAGTATTGCCGTTCTGACCTATGTTGAGGTCGCTTTGATATTATATTTAAAAGGCAACAGGTGTTATCGTACTAGTGGAATGCGTCGTGAAGGGTGCGTAACCGGCTCCATTTTAATTTATTTAGTATGTTATTTTTCTTACACACTTCCGATGGGATTAATCGTTATTCACTAGCTGCTTCGGAATACATCTTCCCTAGCAAAACAATGCCACTGTGCATCAAGCAGAGATGCAGCTAACACGCAGGAATATGCAGTGTTGTTTCGCTCACAAATTTATTGTCTCCATCCTTAACCATCTATTGGTTGTGTTCGACTGGCTCATATCAAATGGTCGTTTTTCTTCCATCTGTGTATAATGTTTATGGGGATTTAAGAGGCAGAGAGATAATGAGACGGTCAATGTTTTCGAATTTTATATTTTGCATCCCATGTTCCGGGACAGAGAGATATGGCATATGAAAACTAAAGAGAAGGAGGAAGGAGAAAGGATAAAAAAGAAATCGGTACGAGCAAAGGAAAGAGGGAACGGACATATAAAAAAGAGAGAGAGAAAAAATGTGCAATGCAAAATATAAAAAGGGAAGATTTCCGTAAAAAAAGCCAAGCGATGAGAAGAATAACCGATTCACGCACCACAAAAACGTAAAAAAAAAGAGAGAAAAAAAAGAGACATCAGTCAAGCGAAAAGAAGGATTAGAATAGAGTGCCGTAGCAGAAGCTTTCAAGAAAGATGTAGATAAATGATGCGAGCGGACGGCTGGTGTTCGGCCGCTTTTTACACCGCGCTGTGTATGGACGCTTGGGCAGCCGGGGGCCCGCGCCTAGCGCTGGATGCTGTAGGACCTTCTCACGGGTTCCTGTCGCCGTAGCTCTTGTGGGCCCGGGCGTGGCAGGAATTTATTACCTTGTTATCCTAGAGCAGGGTCTGGGCGAGGCGCCGCGCGCGGAGGTTAGAGGAGCAGGGGAACACCCGCAGAGAGGAAGGGGACGAGACCGCAGGGGGGGCACAGCCCGGGAGGTATGGACAGATGAGAAGAAAAGACAAGCCGCTAAAATTCCGTTTTCCTTCATCTGGTAAACAAGCGTCTTCGACAAGCTGCTCCAAGTTCACCTTCGGCGAAAACGTCTTTGAAGTCAATCCAAAGAACTGCTTTGATCTCTCTAATTTGCCTTCTTGCGATTCGAGTAACCCTTGAGATTTCTGAGGCGCTGCTAATTCCAATAATTTTTCTTGGAAC
>NW_020868357.1:587178-589678 GCF_003789085.1 Penaeus vannamei
CAAAACTTCCTTGAAATCAGCTTAGTCCAGCGTGGATTGCATGATTCCGAGGCTGTTGGCGAAATATATCCAAATCCTGGACGATCCGTGTAAACCACTCCTGCTATTTTATGTGAAGAACCGCACCAAAAAATAAATAAACAAATAAATATCTGGTTAATTGTTGCGTGGAAAAATCTTTAAGTTCAATAGGAAAGGATTGTAAAAGCTGTGGAATACTGGAAGAAAAAACGTGGCTATTTCTAGAAGAATAAGTGTGGCTTCTGCATCTTTTTCATATGTAGAAATAAGAGTATTAGTTATAATGATGGTGATAATAATAAAAATAAGTACTATCATTATTATCATTATCATTATCATTATTACTATTGTAACAATAACAATAATAATAATAATAAACACAATGAAAATAATAATAACATTGATAATGATAATAGTAATAACAATAATAAGAGTACTTATAATAATGACATGATAATAATGATAATAATAATGAAAATAATTCTAAAGTATTATTATCACTATAATGATAATTATAATGATTATAATGACAATAATGATAGCAATGATAATAAGAATGACAATAATTATAATGATGATAATCATTATTATGATTATTTTCATTATTAGTCTTATCATTATCATCATCATCATCATTATTGTCATTATTATTAATATTATCTTATTATCTTAACTCTTATTATCATTATTAATATTACTAGTATTATCATCATCATCATTATCATTATTATCATTATAATCATTATCATTGTTCTTATTATCATTATCATTATTGTTATTATCATTACTATTGCTATTACTATCATTATTGTTATCATTATCATCATTACTACTATTATTAATGTTGTATACTATTATTAGTATTGTTATCAAAATAATATAATTAATAATAATGATAATGATAATAATATAATGATAAAAAGTAATGATATAAAATAATTATAATAATAATAATATAGTAATATAATAATAATAATAATAATGATAATAATAATAATAATAATATAATAATAATAATAATAATAATAATAATGAATAATAATAATAATATAATATAATAATAATAATAATAATAATAATAATAATAATAATAATAATAATAATAATAATAATAATAATAATAATAATAATATAATAATAATAATAATAATAATAATAATATAATAATAATAGTAATAATGATAATAATAATAATAATAAATATAATAGTAATAGTAATAAATATAATAATATAATAATAATAATAATAATAATAATAATAATATAATAATATAATAATAATAATAACGATAATGATGATGATGATAACAATAATAATAATAATGACAATAATAATAATAGCAATGATGATAATAATCTTAGTGATAATCATGATGTTAATGATGTTAAGTACTACTATTACTACTACTACTACTACTACTACTACTACTAATAATAAATAATAATAATAATAATAATAATAATAATAATAATAATAATAACAATAATAATAGCAATAATAATAATGATAATAATGATCATATTCACCTTCATCTTCGTCATCTTCATCATTATCATCATCATCATTATAATACTAATAAAAATCAATAATAATAACAATAATAAGAAAATAGATAATAATAATATTATCATTATTATTACTAACAATAATATCAATAATTATAATAATAATAATAATGAGAATGATAAGTATAACAATAATAATCATAATAACAATAATGAATATAACAATGATATCAATAATAATGGAAGTTGATAATAATAATAGTAATAATATTATATATAATAATAATGATAATAATAATGATGATGATGATGTTGATGATAATGATAATTCAAAATGATGATTAAAAATAAATATTATTATCATTACTATAATTGTTATTGTAGCGTACAGCTGCGCACGCGCCGATTCTAAGGATTATTTCACCTTCATAAACCTCGGCTGACGCCACACGAGCCGCCAACATGGTTCCGTGGCCATGTCAAGCCGCCCTGTCACGTGCAGCCACATTCCAGCCCCCATTTCAGAACGAATGAGTCCCTGCTTATACGATAATGTGAACTTGGTTATTTTTAACCAAGTCTCGCTACTTGAATGACATTGAAGTCGCTAAGCAAAATGATTGAAGATTTATTTATTTTCTAAAGTAAATGCTGTAAATATGTTATGGCCGAAATGCACAGTTTTTGCTACAACTGTGTATTATCGATTTTTATCCGTGTCCTTTCCCTTATTTTCCATTTTCTGTCATTCATTCTCTTTGACATATTCGAAGGGATGATGGACGTTACATGATTGTTGTTGTTTTTTCTCTTTCTCTCTTTGTGATTGTTTAGGTCGTTAGGATTGTCGAACTATCAGCATGGTCTTAAAGTACTTCATCTGCATATTTTCTTCTCTTTGTGCCATGCCTAGGCCATGACAAGTACCCATGGTTTTGGAAAGGGAACTCACTTAGATATTGACTTGAATTCT
>NW_020868357.1:607178-609678 GCF_003789085.1 Penaeus vannamei
GAATGTCTAGCAAATCCCTTGCAAAAGAAGATATATTGCATCTACCAAAAATTAATAAAGATACCCAGGGGCTGATAACACAAAGATCAGACGACCAAATGCACGAAGTCGGTTTTCCATCTCACACCTTTAACTAAATAAATTTTGCGGGGAAAGGTGAAGACATGATCGGAACACGCGTGACTTTATGGTGATTGGTTCATTTCCTTTCCCTCTCAGCCAATCATCTCCTTTCCCTTCTCAGCCAATCAGCTCCTTTTCCTTCTCGGCCAATCAACGTCTTTCCCTTCTCTCTTCCATTTGCTTGATGGGATCTTTTGCTCATTTCCACGAACGAAGGATAAAAATGAAAAGTGAGAGGAAAAAAACAGATAAAACAAACTGAACTATCGAAAAAATAAAATTCACGATCTGTTTTGGGAAAAAGAATTAATTTGAACTACGAATTTTTTTAAGGGATGGCAAAAAAGCTTGATGTCTAGACTTTGATCATTGATAAAAGTTGTTTATGCCCATGGTTGCGTGGCGAGATCTGTCCGATTCTTTCTTCATATTATTATTATTGCTGTTATTGTTATTTTACTTATATCTATTGATATGGAAATATTGTGGTTATTGTTATTTTGCTTATATCTATCTATTGATATTAAAATCGTATCTTTTCCATCGCACAATGCAATTATTGTTGCAACGAAATGAAACAAATATTAGACACGGGAAATATATTATTATTGTCATGCAGTTGCCAAGTCGTTTTATCAGAACGTGCATTCCTTCCACTATTCGTCTTCCTTTTCTTTATCTTTATAGTTTTTCTTTATTGTCATTTTTTTCTGTCTTCTTTTTCTTTATTTTCTTGTTATTTATATTTTTCTTATTATTTTTATTCTTATTTTAATCTTTTCACATATTCCTTTTTTTTCATTTTCTTCTGTTATCTTGTTCATTTCTTCTTCTCCCTCTTCTGCTACTTCTTTCTCTTCTTCTTTCTCATTATTATTATTCTCCGTCTTCTTTATTACCATTACTTTTCTCCATGTTCTTTCTCTTAATATTTTATCCTTGTTATTCTTATTCTCATTATTATTTGTATTTGCATTTCTCTCTTCTTCTCCCTCTTCTGTTACTATCACCTGTTTGTCTTCGTCTTTTCCTTTCTTCTTCTATTTCCTTTATTGTTCTATTCGTCCCTTAGTAGTTCTTCTATTTTTCTTTTTCTTTTCCTTTCCTTTTTCTTTTACTTTATTCTATCTTATATTATTTTCTTCTTCTTCTTCTTTTTCTTCTTCTTCATCTTATTCTGCTTCATCTTGCTCTTTCTTCTTTTTCTTCGTCATCTTCTGCGTCTTCCTTTCTTCTTCTTTTTCTTCTTCTTTTCCTTTTTCCTTTACTTTTTTTCTCTTCTTTTCTTCTTCTTTCTTCTTCTTCTTCTTCTTTCTTCTTCTTCTTCTCTTCTTCTTCTTCTTCTTCTCTTCTTCTCTTCTTCTTCTTCTTCTTCTTCTTCTTCTTCTTCTTCTTCCTCTTCTTCTTCTTCCTCTTCTTCTTCTTCTTCCTCTCTTCTTCTTCTTCTTCTTTTCTCTTTCCTCTTCTTCTCTTCTTCCTCTCTCTTCTTCTTCTTCCTCTTCTTCGTCCTCTTCTCACTCTTCCGTCCTTCACCTCTTCCCACTGACACCGAACAAACCGCAGCTGCAACTGTGTATGCCTTCGACCTCCTTCTTTGCAATGGTCATTTCCCTTTATTTGCTTCCTGGTTATTTGGTATTTGTCCTCAACACAAGTTCCGTTCATTTATGTCACATTTGTTCAAGGAAAAAATGGAGAGGGATGATGACAAGAAAAGGGAAATAAATAATAATAGTAATCCACTTTATGTCAAGGTGTTCATGCAATAATCGTAAAGAGTAATTTCTTCATATTGACAAAAGCGTGTTTTTCTTTGACGAATGAGATTGAAATGAAACCATTACTCTGATGAGACTTTGAATGTATAATGTATTTCTCTATTATTTACATACAAAAGTAAGTGTCATGCATGATAATTCCCTTTCAGATCTGAATATCCTGTTTGTGTGGCGATCTAAATCCTACAACAGAAAGTTTATTTTCCTTCACAATAATTTCACATGTTACTGTGCGAAGTTGTGCCATGAAAGTCACACTCTTCAACACTCATTTTTCTTTGTTATTTCACTAAAGTTTTCGTAGGAATTAGTGATATCGCTTTGAGGCTTTTTTCTTTTTTTATACCTGTAATTGCAGTTTGGAATATAGAATACAGAGAGAACAAAGCATTAACAACATTGCAAGCTTACGAATGCATTGCAGTTCCAAGTGAAGCGCGAGTAAAGATGTTTTCAGGAGGAGATTCATTTGTAATTTCCATTCTATTTTTGAGTGCCATGCTCTTGTTTGTTTAATACTGCGTTTGTCAATTACTGTTAAATATTCATTCTTTCGCCTCGGAAAGTGCCACCGTTTCACTTGCCATTCATTTAGTTTC
>NW_020868357.1:617178-619678 GCF_003789085.1 Penaeus vannamei
TATATTATATATATGCATGGACATAAATGTGCTCTTTATAGAAATAATAATAATGATAATGATAATAATAATAATAATAATAATGTAATACTGATAATAATGATAAAATTACAATTATTAATAACGTTAAAAACAAGCAACAAAAGTAACGATAACAACAAAACCAATAATATTGACAATGAAATCCAGCTCACCATGGCCTTGATACCTCCCTTCCTCTTCCCCTTTCGTCTTCTCTTTCCTCCGTCTTCGTTTCTTTTGGATATGACGAATGACGCGCCATCTTTTGGCGACGCGCAGAATCACGCTGGTCTTCATCATTTACGAGACCATCGTATTTTGATGAAGTTGCACATGTAAATCAAGTATAGCGTTAACAAATTGTGAAAATCGGGTGAAATACATAATGAGAGGTAAGTATCATAATGGATAAATACAAACTTCAGAATGGAAAATACGCACAAAATCAAAAAACACAAATTGGTGTTTTCATTACCTACATTAAATGAATTAATATGGAAGATGGTTATTAGTGAAAAAGATTCTTGTGTCTCATTCCTTTCCTTGGACTCGATAATGCTTTTTATTCCATTTCCAGATAATTACTTCTTTTCGATATAATAATCATAAGGAAACGCACTTTGTACTGCTTGATGAGGTAAAGCTTCATGTTATCGAACCTTTCTGTTCCATCATATTTTACTTGACGTATTTTATTCTTTCTTCTCTCTTTCTCTTTTTTTTCTCGACTGTTAGAGATGCCTGCAAGATCAAAGCGAGCAAGAGGTAGCGAAAGAGGAAGCCACATGATTGGCTGAGAGGGAAAGGAAATTAACCAATCATCATAAACTCACGAATATTCTGATCATGTCGTCAACTCTGCTCGCGAAATTTCCTTGATTAAAGTTTCAAGAAAAAAGAAAAAAAAACGAAAGATAAATTGTAGGCTCGAAGTTGTCGATTTTGATTTACCATATTTTTCTTTTCTTTCTTTCTTTGTTGACATGTAATTAACATCAACGAAGGAGGTTATGCAATCAGGTTGGTTTATTTATTCATTCATTTATTTAAAGTTAACAGCTAAGTATGTCACAAGAATTATGAGAAAACTACCTGAGGGGACATTTATGGCTGATCTGCCCCATAGCCCATGGATCAGGTGATTAGAATTTTGGTGGATAATCTATTTAATCAAACATCAATTTATCTCCTGATTACACATTATCTGGCAGCAGAGATCCACACAGAGACTTGTATTATAAATACTCGAATAACAGCCACGGAAATGCTCTTGACATTTCAATGAAGTACTTGAAAATAAGAGGTACCATAGTGGTGTAATGAGCAGCTGAAGTTTGTTATGCATGATCGTGCATGGCAAGACCTCAGATTTTATGCAAAAAATATTAAATACATTCATAACAGAATAATACAATGGGAAAATGAACAACTTAAATTAGCTACACATTCCCTGGCGGTGCATGGCAAGTGTCGACCCTTGACGTTATATTATTTGATTTTTAAAGATGAGTTTCTGTTACTGGTTTGTCTTTTTATTGCGTTCTTTTTGCGTAATATCGTTTATTGTTATTGTTATCAATATGACTGTTGATGTTATTAGCTTTTTATTAATATTACCATCACTGCCGTTGCTGTAGTCTCTGTTATTTTATCATCATCTGCATTGTCATCACTATCATTATCAGTAGTTTTACCGTGTTTATTATTGTTTATTTTATTGATGCTATCTTCATTAGAGGTAGCAGTACGTAGCATTATTAGAATCAATATCATTATAACCTCCGCTAAGAAGGTTATGTCTTCGGTAGCGTTGATTAATTTGTTTGTTCGTTGGTTAGCAGGATAACCCAAAAGGTTAAGAACAGATTTTTATGTGAGGTGTGTCTTAGCCCAACTTAAATCCCATTAAATTTTGGTGGTGCTCCAGATCCGGGAATTAAAGGATTCATTAGCATTGCGGGATAAGGAAACACGGACGTCACACGGAGAAAGGTGATTTTAATGTAATTCTATGTGTTAATATTTTTATTGCATGTGTCCCTATTACCTTAGCAGTGGTATGTGCTCATTTGTCATCACTGTTGCTGATGATTTATTATATATTATATATATATATATATATATATATATATATTATATATATATATATATATATATATATATATATATATATATATATATATATAATATATATATATATATATATATATATATATATATATATATATATATATATATATATATATATATATATATATATATATATATATATATATATATATATATATATAATAGAACGTTCTTGATGAGAAGAACGAACAGGATTAGGGGTAGATGAGGGTAAATCACTAGATTTGATGAAGATGAGCAGATTATTTTTAGTATGTTTAATTTCCATAATTTCAGAGCAGGTGAGAGTAGTCTAGAGAAGATCCTAGTAGAAAATTGATAGATTTCAAGTATGTGCTCTTTCATTAAT
>NW_020868357.1:624678-629678 GCF_003789085.1 Penaeus vannamei
CCATTATAAGCGGCCATGACCTGTCTTTAAAGGCTCATAAATGGTTTATGGGACAGTCAACCATATAGCAGCGGCGATATCGGCCTTAATGTTATCCGAATCTCGTTTCCGGCGCGAACAGCGAATGTTACCGGATTAGGATCGATGTTTGCCGGCGGTCGTAACGTCCTTATTGTCTATTAATTTTGTCATTGATATTAGTGGCGTCTTTCTTGCTGTTGTTATCGTGATTATTGATGGTATGATGAAGATTATTACTGTTGTTCTTGTTGGTGTTGTATTTTCATTATTATTTTCATTATTAGTTGTATCATTATTATTATTATATCATTATCATTATCATCATCACCATCATCTTCATCATTACTATTATTATTATTATTATTATTATTATTATTATTATTATTATTATTATTATCATTATTATTATTATTATTACTATCTTTAATATTATCATTATCATTATCATCATTGTTATCATAATTCTTACTATAATTATTATCACTATTTTTGCTATCATTATTATTATTGTTATTGATATCATTACCATTGTTATCATCATCATCATTATAATTATTATCACTATTGTTATTTTTATTATCATTACTATTATTATTAGTCTTATCATTATCATTTTCAGCATCATCATCATTATTATCATCATTATTATTATCACCATTATTATTATCATCATTATTATCAATATTATCATTACCGCCGCCATCAACCTAGCCACTGGGTTGGCAAGCCAGCTCAAGTTAGTGCCGACCCCAACCCCAGGTAAACAGAGAGGGCTGGCGCTAGGTAGGGCATCCGGCCAAGAAATACATCAACTAAAACCAGCTTCAGCGACCCTATATAAGAATGGAACAATTCTACAACAACAAAAAGATAATCATTATGGTCATCGACATTATTGTTATTGTCATTAATATCATCATCACAATTAACATCACTGTGCAAGGCTTCGAGGAAGGGCAATCACCCGACGCGAACTTCTCTCGCTGCCAAGTCCAAAATCCTTGAAAAGAAGGTTCAATCCTCGCCCTTCTTAGCGAGCTTGTGGGAGATCCGCAGGGGCAGCAGAAAAGGCCCGGAAATATAAAAGTGAAAAGCGAAGAAAATGTGTAACTCCCGCATCGGTTTGGAATAACGGTCGGTCGCACGCGATTCTCTTTAGACCCTTGTTTGTTCCTTGTAAACCGGATTTTGTTCACGCTCTTTAATCCTTGTTCCTTGTAAACCGGATTTGTGCACACTCTTTAAAACCTTGTTTGTTCTTGTAACTGGATTTTGTCACACTCTTTAAATCCTTGTTTGTTCTTGTAAACCATTTTTGTTCACACTCTTTAAACCCTTGTTTGTTTCCTTGTAAACCGGATTTTGTTCACACTCTTTAGACCCTTGTTTGTTCCTTGTAAACCGGATTTTGTTCACTCTTTAAATCCTTGTTTGTTCCTTGTAAACCGGATTTTGTTCACACTCTTTAAATCCTTGTTTGTTCTTGTAAACCGATTTTGACACTCTTTAATCTTTGTTCATTTTGTACTTTAATATTTTGTTTGTTCTTGTAAACGGATTTTGTTCACACTTTAAATCTTGTTTTTTGTTCCTTGTAAACGGATTTTGTTCACACTCTTTAAATCCTTGTTTGTTCCTTGTACTGGATTTTGTTCAACTCTTTAAACTCGTTTGTTCTTGTTTTTTGTTCAATCTTGTAAACGGATTTTGTTAATGTTTGTTCTTGTAACCGGATTTTGTTCACATCTTTAAATTGTTTGTTTTGTAAACGATTTTTTCACTTTTAATTCCTTGTTTGTTCCTTGTAAACCGGATTTTGTTCACACTCTTTAAATCTTTGTTTGTTCCTTGTAAACCAGATTTTGTTCACACTCTTTAAATCCTATTTTGTTCCTTGTAAACCGGATTTTGTTCACTCTTTAAACCTTTGTTTGTTCCTTGTAAACCGGATTTTGTTCACTCCTTAAATCCTTGTTTGTTCCTTGTAAACCGGATTTTGTTCACACTCTTTAAATCCTTGTTCTTGTCCCGGATTTTTTGTTCACATTTTGTTCTGTAAACGGATTTTGATCACACTCTTTAAATCCTTGTTTGATTTTGTGCTCTTTAAATCTTGTTTGTTCCTTGTAAACCAGATTTGTTCACACTCTTTAAATCCTTGTTTGTTCCTTGTAAACCGGATTTTGTTCACACTCTTTAAATCCTTGTTTGTTCCTTGTAAACCGGCTTTTGTTCACTCTTTAAACCTTGTTTATTCCTTGTAAACCGGATTTTGTTCACTCTTCAAATCCTTGTTTGTTCCTTGTAAACCGGATTTTGTTCACACTCTTTAAATCCTTGTTCCTTGTAAACCGGATTTGTTTCTTTAAATCCTTGTTCCTTGTAAATTTTGTTCACACTCTTTAAATCCTTGTTCTTGTAAGCCGGATTTTGTTTTTTTTCATACCTTAATTTGAAGTGTTCTTGCTCAGCTTATTTAAGGATATAATCCTCGACTAATTAATAGTAGTAGGTTGACAAGATAAATATGTCATTTCTAAAGATGCATTTGTTCACTGTTGTCCTGAAGATCATAAAGTAATTACTTGAGAGCGTACCTCAAGGAGCAGCTTCGAAGTTAGGAGTTGGACGCTTGAACTTCAAGTCTCTGCCCGAGTGGCACCCTACGCTTTCTCTCCAAACCTTATTATTGGGGCGAAATCTCTTGAAAACTTCCAAGTGATTTGATTATGATGGATTTGTTTTGTGTTCAATCTAGTACACTGAGAGAGGCTATTCGGTAAACCTTTTTCCTAAAAAGACCGCGTCCTCATATATACACAAGAAAGAGGGAGGGAAGCAGAAGGAGAGAAATAGAGAGAGAAAAAAAAGAAACAGAGGGGGAGAGAAAGAGAGAGAAAAAAGAGAAACAGTGGGGAGAGAGAGAAATAGAGAGAGAAAAAAACAGAGAAACAGAGGGGGGAGAGAAAGGGAGAGAAAAAGGAGAAACGGGGGGAGAGAGAAAGAAAAACAGAGTGAGAGAGAAAGAGAGAGAGAAAAAAAAGATAAACTGTAGATATAGACATATGTATGTTTGCGTGCATGTCCTTAGTATTTTCTTTCTCGTAGGTCCATTTTATTTATCTTGGCATAATTCTTTCACTCGAGTTTTTTTTTCTGCTTGACATTCAGCAGTAGAAAAAGATTTTGATGATTTGCAAAGAAACAAGAAACACACGTGGATACACACGCACACAAACAAACACACACACGCACACGCGCGCACACACATCACAACACTCTCACTCACACATACACACACACACTCTCTCTCTCTCTCTCTCTCTCTCTCTCTCTCTTCTCTCTCTTCTCTCTCTCTCTCTCTCTCTCTCTCTCTCTCTCTCTCTCTCTCTCTCTCTCTCTCTCTCACACACACACACACACACACACACACACATGTACACGCACACACACACACATACACACACGCACATAACACAAACAAACAAACAATAAAAACAACACAAAAAAAACAAACACAAAAAAATCCAAACACAAGCAAAGCTCCTGGCAACCATGGGTCTGTGCTCCCTCACTCGGTAACAACAGCGCTTCATTGATTTCACAGATTTTTGACAGATTTTTTAAAGCATCAGTTTTCCAGATAAGGATGTCAAGGTTGTATCCTGGCAATTGCATCCTGCGTTTTGTCTGCCTGAGAGAAGTTTGACAGGTTTGACATAAACTTTTGTTGATAAGGTTTTTGCTGCATTTGTCTGTATGTGTCAGTTATTTCCGCATGTGATTTTATTTACGATAATGGATTAAGATTCTTATATGATATATGCATGTGATTTCAGGATATTAAGTATGCTTCCAGTATTTTCAGATATCAGATAAATCAGCTGGAACAATTTCTTAATATATTCATGTATGTAGGTATTATAAATGTCCAATTTTAAGATTATATAAACAGGTTCAAATCTAAACACATTCCTAATAAAAACTAACACACTCTGAGCATGTAACACGTACCAGAGAGACCAGGACTAAACCGCCGCACTCACGATGAATTACGAAAGTCAATTCCCTTGAAGCTACTCTAGTTAAGAGGATCGCCTAGTCTAATGGTTTAACGTTCCTGTGTTCTTCCATTTTAAGCGAACAGACACACACTTATCCACTCAAATATAGTACGTCTTACGTTTCGTATTCCATACAACATATGCCGAAGAACCTTTTTATTACATATCTGATGCCTCTCAGCTAGAATTCCAACACAGCACTGCTTGGTATCCATTAGCGCATCGATACTTCAGGAAGGACCTACCTATGGACAGATGTCAACAAAATGACAAAGTTATAAGCCATGCATTGAGGTTCATAAGGGCGGAAAAGGAAGACGCATAATGATTGAGAGGTACAAACAGACGCGCATAGATCTATGATATGGGTTGAAAAAACAGGGAATGTTGAATTATTGGAGTGTTGATATATAAACGTATTAATTGCTATGAGGAATTTAATGAATTCAAGGTTAATATATTTTTTTGTCGAATCAGACCATCTGTTGATCTAATTATCTGTTACTCTCCCTCCATCCCTCTCTCTCTTTCTTCTCTTCTCTTCCTTTTCCTTTCCTCTCCTCTCCTTTCCTTTCCTCCCTCTCCTCTCTTCTCCTCTCTCTTTTCTCCTTTCCTCTCCTTCCTTTCCTTCCTTTCCTCTCCTCTCCCCTCCTCTCCTCTCCTCTCCTCTCTTCCTTTCTTTCCTTTCCTTTCCTTTCCTTTCCTCTTCCTCTCCTCTCTTCTCCTCTCCTGTCTCCATTCTCTCTCTCTCTCCGTAGCCTCCTCATAAATCAACAATATTTATCTTTACCATGTATAAATTGCAATAAACTAGCCAGATGCTTCCTACTTATTCTCGTATACTTATCCACAGGGAAAACACTGACACACAAACGTTAACAAGATAAACATTTATAACATTTAGTCCCTTTGTCT
>NW_020868357.1:634678-637178 GCF_003789085.1 Penaeus vannamei
CGTCTGGCGAAGTCAGATATTTGCTTTCAGTGCGTAGATATTCTAAGTAAATGTAAAGTAAGGAGTATCTGCCTTTGAACTATTTGGACTTTGGGATAAAGGTCTGGAATTATTTAATGCACAGGGATAAACAAAGGGTAGAGAAGGCGAGCTGATAAATGTACACAGGGCGTAGAGCGAGAGAGAGAGAGAGAGAGAGAGAGGAAGAGAGAGAGAGAGGCGGAGACTGGAGAGAGTCAGATAAGATTAGAAACTCGAGAAAAATGAGAGAAGGCATTCCAGAAGATGAAGTAGAGGCAGGTACAAACCGCGGAATACTAAATCTGGCTCCACTCGAGATGCAGGCTTCGCCCAGATTCAAGCTCCACGGTAAAGAGAAAAGAAAAGAAATCTGTTGACTCAGTACATTATTACAACAGCAATCAACAACAACATTGTGAACTAAACTTGCAGTGTACTTTCAAAACAAACACAGACTTTATAACTCACCAACATTTTAACATTTGCTCGACGTCGCTCTCCCACTCCGAAGATCAATATCGAAAACTCTCGTGTCCGTAATGTTCGTTTAGCAAGTTTGCTGCGCAAATACGACAGCGATATCTCACTGCCGCCTCCAGCCTCGCGCTCAGACTATATTATGCATAAAGCACGATACGGTAGGGCGAAAGAGAGGAAATGGAAGGGGAAGGCAAGAAGGGAGAGGGTGGGAAGAAAGGCGAACGACGCATGTGTTGCCCTTCCTTCTTACTTTTACAGTTTTGTACCAAAGAATTTGCAGCCGTTAATAGGGAAGGATCCGTAAGCGATGGACCGTTTAGAAACAAGAGGTTGGAAAAGATGCGGAAGCGACCTCCCGTTCTAATTTCTGTTCATTACTTCCCTCTGGCTGTCGGCTGAAATTGATATCTGTTATGACAAGAAAGATGATGATGAAGATAGTGATGATGATTTTGATTATAATTATGATAATAATAACAGTAGTTATGATTATTATCATTATCATTATCAATATAATGATAATGAGTATATTAGTAACGATAATAATGGTAATAATGATGCTAATGATAATAATAGTGATAACAATGAAATTGTTAATAATAATGGCGATTATAATGATGATGATAATGATAATAATAATGTTAATGATAATACTAAAAATCAGAAATTAGTTATAATAACAATAATGATAATAATGATTATGATAATAATGATAATAACAATAGTAATAATAATAATGATAATAATAATAATAATAATAAAAATAATAATAATAATAATAATAATAATAATAATAATGATAATAACAATGAAGTAATAATAATGATAATAATAATAGTAATAATAATAATGAGAACATAAATAGTAATAATAGATAATGATAATGATAATAATGATGATGATAATTATAATCATAATCATAATAATAATCATGACAGTAACGATATTCTTAATGATAACAGTAATAATGGTAATTCTAATAAATATATAATAAAGATTATAACAATAATGATGATGGTAATCCCACCAATGATAATGAAATTGACAATAATAATGATAGTAATAATAATAATACTAATAGTAATTATTATCATTATCATTACAATTATGATAATGATAATGATTATAACGATAATAATAATGATAATAATAATGATAACCATAATGACAATGATAAAGATAATGATAATGATAAAGATAATGATGATAATCTATAATGGTAATAATAATGATGATAATAGAAATAATTATAATAATGATAATAATGATGATAATAAAAATAGTAATATAGTAATAATGACAATAATAATGATAATCATCATCATCATAATGATAATGATAATGCACTATAATCACAATAATAATGACAATAATAATAATAATAATAATAATAATAATAATAATAATAATAATAACATAATAGTAATAGTAATAATAGCAATGATGATAATGATAATGATTACTAGAAACACAGAGAATTCATACCTCCGCCAAGGCAATAGGGTCACTAATGCAATAAATATAATCACACTTGAAGAATTACATTAAAATTACCTCTTTCTCAAGTACATTGGTGACGTCTGTAAGCTACCTTCCTTGGCGAGGTAATAAAGGTAATGATTGTAATAATAGTTACCCATGTATATAGGGCATCTAAGTTAGGCTAAGCCACACCTCTGGTAAAATAATAATAATAATAATGATAAGAAATAAAAATAAAAATGTGTTCATGACTATTTGAGTTGGCTTTGCAGTTGGGCTCACTCATTTAATCATTAAAGAATTCTTGGATCCGGATCGCCATCAAAATTTAATGACTAAGACACTTTTTGAGTTATTCTGTTAATTAATGAACAAAGGAACGAATAAACAAAGTAGTTAATCAACGCTACCAAATGTTTAACTTCCTTGGCGAAGGTAATGATAATGATAATATTGATAATGATAGCAAATACAATGATTTAGATATTAGTTTTGATTGTATTAATGATGAAGATCA
>NW_020868357.1:647178-649678 GCF_003789085.1 Penaeus vannamei
ATATATATATATATCATCATTGGGAGCTAACGCCGACGGGGGCGCATAGCCGCATCCACTCTCTGTTTCCAACTACGAGGATCGCTCATGGCGATCCGCCAGACAGGGACTCGGCCAATCTGGCTTCCTTGTCTGACAGAGTTATGAACTACACTACCAAAGTATGTAATGCTCTCTGTGACTTCAATGTCCTCGCCGCAAGCACGTACCGACTAAACGGGTTCTCCTAGCAAATCCCCAAAGTCTTGGAGCTTAGCCTTGGTCCAAGGGGCTTCGCTTCACTGCAAAATACATCCGGAGCCACCACTAGGGTTTTCGAAGACTCAGACAGATTAACAACATCACCAAAGTCAGAGTCAGTAACAGTAGCTATGCCCAGTATCCAGTGTTCCTGAATTAACAGTTAAGAAGCTCGACAGGTCCCCACCCCACTCTACAGCATTTTCAGTAACAGTATACAGGCTTGCTATTAATCAAATAATCCTTGTTGGAATTCCTCTAAATCTCAGGATCTGCCAGAGTGATTCCCGATGCACTGTATTGAACACCTCCTTAAGGGAGATGTAGGCTGCAAGCAGCAACTCGCGGCGGTGTTCTACAGTGACTCAAAGTGCTAGGATATGGTCTATTATGGATTTGCCAGGAGTCAATCCAGATTGCTCTAGCCTCTGGTGCCTCAACAGGTGGTCTCTGATAGGCCTCAGAAGAATGTGAGCAAGAACCCTGCCTGGTATACTGAGCAGTGTGATACTTCGGTGATTGCTGTAGTCCCATCGATCCCCTTACCCCTTCCAGAGAGGGATAACCACACCCCTCAACAGGACAGGGAGGACAGTACCAGACTGCCAGATGGCAGCCAGGACAGCATGCGCCACACGGTCCCCACCAGCCTTAAACAGTTTGGCTGGGATGCCGCAGACATCAGCTGCTTTACCACTTTTCAGCTTACCCGCATCCAAGTTAACTTGGTGGATCAACCTGGTACAGCTGTTCATTGTACTCAGCCCAGCACTCCTGCACCACAACAAGATCTGAGACGATCTGCCTATTTAGTGAGTGAGAGGATTGCAATCCCTTGTGAAGAGGGCATGGAGTTCATCTTTCTCAGGGCTTGATAGACAGGACGAAGGTCATTTTCTAAGAAATGGCCTTCGACCTCCTCTGCAAGACCTAACAAACTGTTCCCTGTCCCTTCCCAACAGTGACTGAGTCCTGGGCACCTGAGACCAATGCAAATCCCGATCCCCTGTCTGACAAGCCACATGACAATCATCAGTAGCTTCCAGCATCTCCTGTAAGATAAAATTGTCTTGTTCTTCAGCGTTCACCAATCAATTCTTGAGCTGCATTGAGCGTTAAACACTTGGAGGTATCTCATAGAACTACAAGGTCCATCAGGTTGTCGAGTGCCGTTTAAAAAAAACTCACCCTACCTCAGTCTGCCCAAATGAAACCCCCTAGGGTGGTCATTGGACCAATGGGGAGTTTTACAGTGGATTCTTAGGGTAACCACAACTAATCTATGGCCAGTGCCACAGAACTCGGCACTCCCATACATATGTCCAACGATGTGGGTTAGAGTGCTTGTACCAAGAGGCAGAAATCTTCATTTTCTGGGACCTTGCAAAGTCCCGGAAAAGAAGGATATTCTCGCTGCTGGTATCAGCTCCCAAACCATGGGAATAGACAGACATCTCATAGCCAGCTAGACTACAGCCAGATACCACATTGAAATCACCCAGAACAATACAAATGTCTCGCCAAGGACAATTGCCCAACACAAAAGCAAGTTTGGCGTAAAGCATCTCTTTCACGTCGAGTTTACAAAGATTGGTAGGAGCATACACAGCAATTAGTGACAACAAGCCAAATGCAGTCTCAGTACCATTATAAGCTCACCGACCTCTACTACCGAGAACTGAGGTTTGCTGGAGATGAATATGGTTACTCCCTGAAGATGGTGACCCTTGCTGCGGCCTGAGCAGTAATAAGTATATCCACCAACACTAATCGTGCCGCTGCCAGGTCTTCTCACCTCCAAGAGAGCAGCCACCTCAACTGTCAGCCTCCACAGTCCCCTCGACAGCAGAAGCAACCGATTATCAACCGATCAAAGAGCGGACGTTCCAAGCTCGCATCCTGACTTCCCGCTTGAGGTTTAGCCTCGGGCAGTCACTGTGTGAACGATGCAGGCCGAGGGGATCTACAAGCGGAAGAGGCAGATCTCTCAAAGCCTTTCCAATGCCCGGGAGGAAGCCATCCGCAGGGAGGACGAGTGGCGGTAAAAGAGGTTTGAGGAGCTCCTCAAGCAGTAGGATGAGAGGCGCTGTCCTGAGGAGGCCCTCTTCGTTGTGGGCGAGCACCCGCACCGTCTGGCTCCTCGCGCCCTCCGGCGGGACCACGGATTTGGCTCCCGTCAGCTCCGCCCTTGGCCACGACCTGCCCATGCAGGAGGTGCGAACAACGACCTCTTCATCTGCATCGTCGTGGCGTTTCGTGT
>NW_020868357.1:662178-687178 GCF_003789085.1 Penaeus vannamei
CTCGTCTCTCTTCATCTCTCTCTTCTCGTCTTCTCTCTCTCTCTCTCTCCTCTTTCTCTCCTCTGCTTTCATCTCTCTCTTTCTCTCTCTCTCTTCTCCCCTCTCTCTCTTCTCTCTCTCTGCCTCTCTCTCTCCCTCTCTCTCTCTCTCGCTCTCTCCCTCCTCTTCATCTCTTCTCCTTCTCTCTCTCTCTCTCTCTCTCTCTTCTCTTTCCCTTCTCCTCTCTTCTCTCTCTCTTTCCCTTCTCTCTCTCCTCTCGTCTTCTCTCTCTCTCTCCTCTCTCTCTCCCTCTCTCTCCCTCTCCCCATCCTCTCTCTCTTCTCTCTCTCTCTTCTCTCTCCTTCCCTCTCTCGTTTCTCCTCATCACTTCTCTATAATCTTCTTCCAATCTCTCCTCTCTCATCCCTCTTCTCCCCTCTTCCTCTCTCCTC
This sequence comes from Penaeus vannamei, assembly GCF_003789085.1. Lineage (NCBI taxonomy): Eukaryota > Metazoa > Arthropoda > Malacostraca > Decapoda > Penaeidae > Penaeus > Penaeus vannamei. Next base: position 662,610 of record NW_020868357.1, read on the forward strand.
TCTTCTCTCTCTTCCTTTTCTCTCTCCTCCCCTCCCCCCCCTCTCTTCTCTCCCTCTCCGCTCTCTCTCTCCTCTCCCCATCCCCTCCCTTTCCCCCTTCCTTTCTTCCTCTCTCTTCCTATCATCTCTCTCTCTCTCTCCTCTCCCTGTCTCTGCCTCCTTCTCCTCGTCTCGCTCTCTTCTCTCGTCCTCATCTCTCTCTCGTCTCTCTCTCTCTCTTCTATCTATCTATCATCTATCTATCTTATTCTATATCTCTATCCTCTATTCTATTATCTGCTATCTTCTATATCTAAGTCTATCTAATCTATTCTATTATCTAAATCTGTCTGTTCTCTGTCTATCTAGATCTTCTATCTATTCTTNCTTCTCTATCTATCTATCATCTCTCTATCTATCCTTCATCTATCTATCTATCTCTCTTATCTTATCTCGTCGTATCTATCTCTCTATCTATTCTCTCTATCTATCTCGCTATCTGATCTATCTATCTATCTATCTCTCTATCTACTATCATCTATCTATCTATCTATCATCGATTCATCTATCTATCTATCTAGTCTATCATCATCTATCTATCTATCTATTTCTATCTATCTCTATCTATCTATCTCTATCTATCTCTATCCTCTAGCTATCTACTCAATCACTCTATCTACTCAGTACTCCTCTTCTATCTATCGTATCTTCGTCATCTATGTATCCTATCTCTCTATTCTATTTATCTAACTCTCTATCTATACTATCTGTCTCTACTTACTATCTATCCTCTCTATTCTAGTTATCTCTCCCTATCATATTCTTATCTATGCTCTCATGCTATTATCTATCCTCTATCTATTATCTACTCTCTATCTATCATCTATCACTCTATCTATCTATTCCTCTGATCTATCTATCTCTCATCTATCTATCTCGCTCTCCGCTTCTCGCTCGTTGCTCTTCGCAATCTCGCTCTCTCCGCTCCACCTGGGGTCTATCCCTTCTTCTTCTCGACCGCTTTGCCCTTTCTCACTTTCTCATCTTTCCTTGTATTCAGTCTTCACCTCTTGCCTATGTGGCAAAGTGTCACCCTATGTATTCCTTGTCCTTGTAACTCGCCCTGAGTCCCCTTTCACTCTTACGGTTTGTTGTGTCCCTCATCTTACACACTTCTGTAGTTTCGTGTCCACCCTTCACACCTAGTCCACAGTCGACCGTGTCACCCTCCACTCCATTCCAGTCAGCGTGTCACCCGTTTACCCTGTACCGATACAGTCAGCGTGTCACCCTCCACCCTATGTCACAGTCAGCGTGTCACCCTCCACCCTATGCCACAGTCAGCGTGTGTCACCCTCCACCCGTATGTCACAGTCGCGTGTCACCCTCCACCCTATGTCACAGTCAGCGTGTCACCCTCACCCATTATGTCCACAGTCAGCGTGTCACCCTCCACCCTATGTCACAGTCAGCGTGTCACCCTCCACCCTATGTCACAGTCAGTCAGTGTCCACCCTCCACCCTATGTCTCACAGTCAGCGTGTCACCCCCACCCTAGTGTCACAGTCAGCGTGTCACCCACATGTCACATCACGTGTCACCCTACCCTACTTCACAGTCAGCGTGTCACCCTCCACCCTAACAGTCAGTGCACCCCTCCAGTCACAGTCAGCGTGTCACCCTCCACCCGATGTCACAGTCAGCGTGTCACCCTCCACCCTATGTCTCAGTCAGCGTCAGTTTCAGCCTCCACCTATCACCCAGTCAGCGTGTCACCCTCACCTATGCACGCGGCGTGTCACCCTCCACCCGTCAGTCACCATATGTCACAGTCAGCGTGTTCACCCTCCACACAGTCAGCGTGTCACCCTCCACCCTAATGTCACAGTCGTGTCACCAATGTCATCCTCGCACCACTATGTCATCAGTCAGCGTGTCACCCTCCACCCTAGTGTCACAGTCAAGCGGTGTCACCCTCCACCCCTAGGCACATCAGGCGTTGTCACCCTTCACCCTATGTCACGCTCAGTCCGTGTCCACCCATGCCACCCAGAAGCGGCTGCATGTCATGAAGTTTGTCCATCAGTATGACGTCACCACCTCCACCTAAAGTGTCACAGTCAGTATGTGGTCTATCCCTGCCACCCTATGTCCCACAGTCAGGCGTGTTCACCCTCACCGTAGTGTCTCATGTCAGCGTGATCACCTCCAAACCCCATTCACGTATACCACAGTCAGCGTGTCACCCTCCAACCCTATGTCACAAGTACGGCGTGATCCACCCTTCCACCCCCTATGTCACATTCAGCCGTGTCACCTTCACCCGTGAGTGATTGCCACAGTCAGCGTGTCACCCTCCACCCATTATGTCACAGTCAGCCGGATGTCACCTCCACCCTATGTCACAGTCAGGTTTTCACCCGTCCACCCTACGTACTTGTCACAGTCAGGTGCACCCTCCACCCTATGTCGACCAGGTCAGCGTCACCTCCACCCTATGTCACAGTCAGTGCGGTGTCACCCCCACCCTACTGTCACAGTCAGCAGTGTCACCGCTCCCCACCCTATGTCACGTCGTGTCGTGTCACCGTTCACCCTGACTTGTCAAGTCCAGCGTGTCACCTCCACATCTCTAATGTCACAGTCAGCGCGTGCCACCCGTCCGCCACCTATTCACAGTCAGCGGTCCACCCCTCCTACCTATAGTCACAGTTTCGAGGGCCGTCACCCTCCACCGATGTCTCAGTCAGAGTGTTCACCGCTGCCACCCTATACCACAGTCAGGTGTCACCCCCCCCTAGTGCCACAAGTCAGGCCGTGTCACCCTCACCCCTAACTCACTTGACTCCCCTCTGCCTATGCAGCCAGTCAGCGTGTCACCCTCCACCCTATGCCACAGTCAGCGTGTCACCCTCCACCCTCTGCTAATTACTGCTAATACCACCAGTCACGCGTGTCACCCCTCCACCCTATCGTCACCAGCTATCATGCGCGGTCACCCTCGCGACCCTATGCCACCAGCCAGAACGCTTCGCCGGCGACCCTTTCCCTATGCACAGTCAGTAACAGTATCACGTGCTACAACCCTTCCACCTACTGCACAGTCAGCGCTGTCCCCTCCACCATACCACAGGTCAGCGTGTCACCCTCATTCCTATGTCACAGTCAGCCGTGTCACCTCCACCCTATAGCCACAGGTCAGCGTCTTCACCCCTCCCACGCATATGTCACAGTTCAGACGTGTCACCGCTCCATCCCTATGTCACAGTGCGCGCGATGTCATGTCCCCACCCTATTCACATCAGCCGTCTCGTTGTCACCCTACCTACCCTTATGTCACCAGTCATGCGATGTCACCCGTCCACCCTTATGTCACAGTCAGGTGTCACCCCCATCTATAACCACAGTCAGGTTGCACCTCCACCCTATCCACAGTCAGCCGTGTCACCTGCCACCATATCTGCACAGTCCACCCGCGCTGTCACCCTCCAACCCTGATGCCCACAGATTCAGTCGTGTCACCGCTCACCATATACCCACATGTCAGCCGATGTCACCCTTCCACCTATTGTTCAACCCAGTCAGCGTGTCACCCCTCACCTATGCCACATCAGCGTGTCACCCTCCACCCTAGTGTCACAGTCAGCGTGTTCAACCTCCACCCTATGTCACAGTCTCAGCGGGTCACCCTCCACCCATACCACAGTCAGTCGGTCACCCGCCATCCTATGTCACAGTGCAGCGTGTCACCCCACCCATTGCCACAGGCAGTCGTTCACCCCCACCCTATGTCACATCAGTCACCTCCACCCTATGTCACAGTCCGCGTCATCCTCCACCCCGATTCACAGTCAGCCGTGTCACCCTCCACCCTATGTCACAGTCAGACCCACCCGTGTCACCCTGCCACGCCTATTGTCACAGTCAGCTGTGCACCCGTCACCCCTATAGCCACAGTCAGCGTGTTGTCACCCCTCCACCCCTATGTTCACCAGTCAGCGTGTCACCCCACCCTATGCCACAGTCAGCGTGTCACCCTCCACCCCTATTCACAGTCAGCGTCCGTCGAACCCTCCACCCTATTCACAAGTCAGCGGTCACCCCCACCCTTACCACGATCCAGACAGGCCGGGAGCGCCCACTGACACCGCGATGGATCACGTGTCACCCCATCCTACTATCACAGTCAGCGTGAGTCACCCTCCACCCTATGCCACAGTTCAGCGTGTCAGCCCCTTCCAACCCATACGGTCACAGTCAGCAGGTCACCCTCCACCCTATTCAGCAGTCGCGTTGTCAATCCTCCACCCATTCACAGTCAGTCGCCCGTGTCACCCTCCAACCCTATGCTCCATCCAGCGTGTCACCTCTCCCACCCTAAATGTCACAGTCAGCGTGTCACCCTTCACCCTCATCACCTACCATCAGCCGTGTCACCCTCCATCCTATGTTCACCAGTCAGCTTCACCCTCCCACCCTATACCAACAGTCAGCGGTCACCCCCCACCCCATGTCACAGTCAGCGTGTCACTCTCCATACACAACTTCCCTCTGGGCCGATAAATCCACACTAACAACTCGCCAAGGACGACGAGAGAGACGAAGAGGAGCCAGAGGACGACAATTCCTCTGTCTTCTTCTCCGTTTCTGCTCCCTCGCCATACATGTGATGTATTTTTTTTTTTTTTTTTATTTTTTTTTTTTTTTTTTTTTTTTTTGTCTTGACCGCGAACAGCCTCTCAGGAATACAATCATGTATTTTCCTGACGAAGATATAGTGCGAAAAAAAACAGCGGTCCAAATACATCTGTTTTTAATTGCCGGAGATATTCGGTCTCGTTTCATTCATCCTTCTTCTACATTTTCTCAACTCTAGATCCCCTCGTCCCTCGTAACTGAGTCGTAACGAGGTCGTCAAGGCGACGGGATCACGAATGGAGGGACAGTGGAAGAGGCGAGGGAGGGACGGGCAATGAAGACTAACAGGGAGACTCCTAGGAAGGAGAGGAAGGACGGACGGCGAGGAGGAGACTGAAGGAGAAGAGGAGCAGGAGGGCGAGGGGCGAGGAAGCCGAGAGGGAGGGAGGGATGGTAAGGAGGAATATGAGAAAGGGGAGAGGCGCAAAGCGACCAGGGACGGTGAGATCGGACGAGTACTAAGAAGGAGGGGTGTAAGATGCTTGGGAGGGAGGAGGCAGGGAGAAGAGTCAGACGGTGAAGAGAGCGAGGGATGGAAGCGAAGAGTCTTCGAAAGGGAGGAGAGGATAGGGAAGGAGAGTACTGACCGGAAGCGATTGGGAGGCGTCACAATTAGCGAGGGGAGGGAGAGAGAGAGGAGACGAGAAGATCCGAGAAGCGACGGTACGGAGGCGAAGAAGGGGGAACGAGCGGAGTCGATGAGAGAGGAAAGAGAGGGAGAGAGGGTATGAAAAGGGAAGGAAGAGGAGGAAGGAGGGCACAATAGAGAGAAAGAGAGGAAGGAGGGAGAGGGCCGAGAGGAGATAGAGGAAAAGGAGGGAGGAAATGGAGGAAGGCAGAAGGCAGGAGAAGGGGAAGGACTAGGAGCAGAGAGAGGGAAGAAGGGAGTGGGAGGCTACGAGGGATAAGAGAGGAGCAGGGAGAAGAGGGAGAGAGAGGGGGAGGGGAGAACAGGAGAAGAAGACAGATCTACACAGCAACCGGGGAAGACAAAAAGAGAGAGCAAAACCGTGAGACGGAGCAGGGGAAGGATCTGGGAAGAAAAGAAAAATGATACGATCGAGGGGAAGACAGAACAGTGAAGTAACGAAGAGGAAGGACAGGAGTGACGAGAAGGGAGACGAATGAAGATTGAGACGGGATGGGAGGAAGTACAATGTCCAAAGGGAGAATCGGTGTAGGAGTGGGAGTGAATGATAATAGAGGCAGAGCAGAAGGAGGGAAGAAAGGAGAGAGGAGAGAGGAAGGGGAGAGAGGGAAGCACGGGGAGTTCAACCCCCGACAGGCCGAAGAAGAGGCCGAACGGAGGAGGAAGAAGGAGACGAGAGCGCAAGGAGCGAGGAAAAGGAGACGTATGGCGATGAGGAACCACGACCGCGGAAAGGAAACATAAAAATCGAAAGAAAACGGGGAAGGGAGGCGGACCACAGGGGAGGGAGGGAAGACAGAAAGGAGAAAAAAGCGTAGGAAGAAGTAGAAGAGCAGAGAGAGACAGCAGCAATGGGGTGAAGAAGGGCAACAGAGAGCGAAGAAAGAAAGAAAGAGGAAAGACCACGAGCGAAGAAGGAAGAACGAGGAAGGGCAGAACCGGTAAAGCGAGAAGGAGCGCGACTCGAGATAAAAAGGAGGGGGGAGAAAGAGGCGGAAGGAGAACAAAGAAAGCCAAGCGGAATTTGTTGAACGGAGAAGAGAGCGAAAGAACGAAGGGAAATGGAGAAGGATTAGGAAGAAAAAGAAGAGGAAAAAAAAAAAAGAAACAAAGTTATAGTAAAAAAAATAAAAAGAAAGAACAAGAAAGCAAGCAAATAACCCCTTGGTCCAACACCAACCTGTAGAAGAAAAAAATCCCCATCCCGTCCCAAAGAGGAGAGGAAACACACCAAAGAAAACAAGGAATGCACGGCAGGAGAGAAAGGAAGAAACAAAAGAACCAAACCACAGCCATTCAAGATCAAAGAAGCACGAAAAAACAAGAAAGAAGACCCTCACCCAGGTAACTACGTGTGCACGCCACTCACCAGTTCCCACCACCCCCCTCTCTTCAGTCAGGCCCAAACGCCCAACATTCAAGACAGCCCGCGCCCCCTGCCCCCACGCACCCACAGGACTGTCTCTTGACCTTCCCCCTACAGCCCAACCGACCCACCTTCCCCTCAGCCCAAAACGCCCCATCAGGAAGACACCGCCGCCGCCCGAGCGCCTCTAACCCCCCCCGCCCCCTCCCCCGTCTCACCCGAACCCACCACAAGACCGAACCTACCCCCAACGAAGAAGAAAAGAGCCCACCACGGCCGCCGCACCCTCAAAGCACCAACAAAGCGGCGCCGCGTACTTGGGCCCCGCCCCTCGAGACCAAGAAAAACGCAAACCACTCAACCCGCACAACCAGTACTTTGTCAGACAACACCCCGACACCGAGCGCCCCACAAAGCCCCCGCTGAGCCGCTTCCAGCCCGGGGTTTCCCGACGGCTCAAAGCGCCCACCGTGAAACCCCAGCCGGAAGCCCCGGGACTGCGAAGCCTACCTTGGAGGGGTTTATTTACCTCCTCTCCTTTTTTTCCCCCCTCCCCAAGCAAGGAGAGAAGAGGGGAGGGAGGAAGCCGCGGGTTTCGGAAACGGGACGAAGGCGAAATCTGGGAAGAACATCTTGGCGACAAATCGAAAGACGAAAGAGAAAGAGGGCTTCTGGAATGAGGTTAATGCCTCGGTGACACTCGGGTTGGGGGGGAGGGAGCGAGGGAGGAGGGAGAAGGGGAGGAGGGAAAGGGGAGGGAGAGGAGGAAGAGAGAGGAGAGGAAGGGAGAGGAGAGAGGAGGGGACAAGGAGACGGATGAGGGGGAAGGGGAGAAGAGAGGGATGGGGAGGGAGAGAGAGAGGAGGGGAGAGCCAGGAGAAGGGACGGGAGAAGGGAGGATAATGGAGAGGGAGGGAAAATGTAGAGTGGAGAGGAGAGTGGAAGGAGAGACAGGTAAGATGGGGAGGGAGGATAAAAGGGGAGAAGACGAAGAGAGAGAAAGAGGAAAGGAGAGAAGAGAGAGAGAGAGAGAGAGATGAGAGAGAGAGAGAGAGAGAGAGAGAGAGAGAGAGAGAGAGAGAGAGAGAGAGAGAAGAGAGATCTTAGGAGAAAGAAAGAAAGAGACTTGAGAAAAGAAAGAAAAGGAAGAAAGAAAGAGACTTTAGAGGGGAAAAAAAACACTTAAACACACACCCCAAGCAAGCCCCCAGACCCCAGAATCCCATCCCCTCCCCTCCCCTCCCCCCTCCCCACCCCCGTCCCATCAGCGGCGGCCCCACAAGTGCAACCGCTCGCCCTCGAAGCGGCGTCGCGGGAACACGCTTACGTAACCGACAGGAGCGGGAGGGAAAAAAATGCTCGTCTTTTGGTGCCAAAGCGGCGGACTCTTCTCTCTCCCTCTATCTTTTATCGCTCTCTCTTACTTATTCCCACTTCGGGATATATATGTTTTTCTGTCCCGGTCTTTTTCTTTTTCTTGTTGTGTCTTTTTTTCCTATTTGATTTCTTTTTCTTCCTTTCTTTCTTTTCATCTCCCGATTCGTCTCCTCCTTGCCTCTCCCCCTCTCCCTCTTTTATCGCTCTCTCCTTATTCCCACTTGGAGATATTTTTTCTCGAGTCTTTTCCTTTTCTTTTCATTTTTTTTTTCTTTTGTATTACGCTTCCTCTCCTCCCCCATTCTCTCCCTCTCTCCTATCCTTCTCCCACTTCCTCTCCTCCTCCTCCTCCTCCCGCATCTCATTCTCCTCTCCTACTTCCTTTCCATCCTCTCTTCCATTTCCTTCCTCCTACTTTTCCTCCTCTCCTCCTTTTGCCTCTCCTTCGCCTCCTTTTCCTTCCTCTCCTCCTCCTCCTTTCTCCTCCTCCTCCTCCTCCTCCTTCCTCCTCCTTTTCCTCTCCCTCAGCATCTCCTCCCCTTCTCTCCCCTCTTCGCCCCGTTTTCCTTCCTCCCCCTCCTCCTCCTCCCGCATCTCTTCCTTCCTCTCCCCCCCTTTCCCTTCCCTCCTCCCCCCCCCCCTCTCGCCCAGGTGTCCCCCCCCCTTCCCAAAGCAAACACCCGCCCTCGCACTCACCCTCCCATCCCCCCACCCACCCCTCCCTCCCCACCCCCACCGCCCGCGAACCCGCCTCAAACCGCGTTGTGCCTGAACTTCGGGTCGGTTCGGGTTCCTTGCTGAACAAACGATTAAGAGAGCTTGCCGAGCTTGTGTTCCTTTTCCTCCCGGGAACACGTGCCCGGCGGAGCGCTGCGCGATGCCGTAAACGGAGGGGCGCCCAACAGTGCCAAGTAACAGTGACGAGTAATAGTGACGAAGTAACAGTGCCAAGTAATAGTACGAAGTAATAGTGCGAAGTAACAGTGCCAAGTAATAGTGCCAAGTAATAGTTCTAATTAATAGTGCCAAGTAAAAGTGCCAAGTAACAGCGACGAGTAATAGTGACGCCCAACAGTGCCAAGTAACAGTGACGAATAAACAGTAATAGTTCCAAGTAACAGTGACGAATGACAGTGCCAAGTAACAGGAGTACGAGTGGTAACGTGACGCCCAACCAGTGCCAAGTAAACAGGGAGACGTGCCGAAGTGACAGTGCGCCACCAAGAAATGACAGTGCCAAGTAACAGTTGTGACGAATGACAAGCCAAGCAATAGTTCCAAGGTAATAGTACTAAGTAAGTATACAGTGACGAGTAATAGTGTGCCAGCAGTGACAAGTACAGTGACGAGTAATAGTGACGAATGACAGTGCCAAGTGCCAAGTTTAAAGTAATAGTCCAAGTAAATACTAAAGTAACAGTGACGAGTAATAGTACTAAAGTAACAGTGACGAGTAATAGTAGCTAAGTAAACAGTGACGAGTAATAGTGACAAACAGTGACGAGCAGTAACAGTTCCAAGTAATAGCGCCAAGTTACATGCAATAATAGTGCCAAGTAATAGTGACATGTAATAGCAAGTAACACTAATGCCAAGTAATTCTAAAGCTTAATGCCAAGTAACACGGGAGTAACAGTGACCAAAAGTAACACCATATGACAGCGACGCCAAGTAATACCAGATAACACTGACACCAAGTCTGGTCAATTCCGAGCACAGGTCACACCAAGTTAATACCAAGTGCCGCGTGCCAAGTGACACTCGAAAGTACAAACAGGACAATGAAAATTCTCCCGTTCTTTACAATATTCAATAAACATTCTCGCGTTTCTGTTACAATATTCAATAAAATTCTCCCGTTCTTTACAATATTCAATAAACATTCTTCCGTTCTTTACAATATTCAATAAACATTCTCCCGTTCTTTACAATATTCAATAAACATTCTCCCGTTCTTTACAATATTCAATAAACATTCTCCCGTTCTTTACAATATTCAATAAATTCTCCCGTTTTTACAATATTCAATAAACATTCTCCCGTTCTTACAATATTCAATAAACATTCTTCCGTTCTTTGACAATATTCAATAAAACATTCTCCCGTTCTTTACTATTCAATAAAACATTCTCCGTTCTTTACAATATTCAATAAAAATTCTTCCGTTCTTTACAATATTCAATAAACATTCTCCCGTTCTTTACAATATTCAATAAAAATTCTCCCGTTCTTTACAATATTCAATAAACAACCCGTTCTTTACAATATTCAATAAACATTCTCCCGTTCTTTACACAATATATTTACAATATTAATAAACAATATCTTTCTCCCGTTCTTTTACAATATTCAATAAACATTCTCCCGTTCTTACAATATTCAATAAACATTCTCCCGTTCTTTACAATATTCAATAAAACATTTTCCCGTTCTTTCAATATTTACATTCTCCATTATCAAATAAACATTCTCCCGTTCTTTACAATATTCAATAAAACATTCTTTCCGTTCTTTATATTCAATCTCCGTTCTTACAATATTCAATAAACATTCTCCCTTTCTTTACAATATTCAATAAACATTCTCCGTTCTTTACAATATTCAAATAAAATTCTTTTCTTTACAATATTTCAATAAACATTCTTCCGTTCTTTACAATATTCAATAAAACATTCTTCCGTTCTTACAATATTCAATAAAAAAATTCTCCGTTCTTTACAATATTCAATAAACATTCTCCCGTTCTTTACAAATATTCAATAAAAATTCTTCCGTCTTTACAATATTCAATAAACATTCTTCACCGTTTTTACAATATTCCAATAAACATTTCTTCCGTTCTTTACAATATTCAATAAACTTCCGTTCTTTACAATATTCAATAAAAATTCTTCCGTTCTTTACAATATTCAATAAACATTCTCCCGTTCTTTACAATATTCAATAAACTTTCTCCCGTTCTTACAATATTCAATAAACATTCTCTTTTTTACAATATTCAATAAACATTCTCTTCTTTACAATATTCAATAAACATTTCTCCCGTTCTTTTACAATATTCAATAAACATTCTCCGTTCTTTAACCAATAAACATTCTCCCGTTCTTTACAATATTCAATAAACATTCTCCCGTCTTTACAATATTCAATAAAATTCTCCCGTTCAAAATATTTCAATAAAATTCTCCTTCTTTACAATATTCAATAACATTCTTCCGTTCTTCAATATTCAATGCATTATATTCAATAAACATTCTCCCGTTCTTTACAATATTCAATAAAAATTCTTCCGTTCTTTACAATATTCAATAAACATTCTTCCGTTCTTTACAATATTCAATAAACATTCTCCCGTTCTTTACAATATTCAATAAACATTCTTTCTTACAATATTCAATAAACATTCTCCCGTTCTTTACAATATTCAATAAAACATTCTCCCGTTCTTTACAATATTCAATAAAATTCTTTCCGTTCTTTACAATATTCAATAAACATTCTTTTCCTATTCAATAAACATTCTCCCTTCTTTACAATATTCAATAAATTCTCCGTTCTTTACAATATTCCATTCGTTCTTTACAATATTCAATAAACATTCTTCTTTTTTACAATATTCAATAAACATTCTCCCGTTCTTTTACAATATTCAATAAACATTCTTCCGTTCTTTTACAATATTCAATAACATTCTCCGTTCTTTTACAATATTCAATAAACATTCTCCCGTTCTACAATATTCATTCTCCCGTTCTTTCAATATTTCAATAAAATTCTCCCGTTCTTTACAATATTCAATAAAAATTCTCCGTTCTTTACAATATTCAATAAATTCTCCCGTTCTTTACAATATTCAATAAAAAATTCTCCCGTTCTTTACAATATTCAATTAAACATTCTCCCTTCTTACAATATTCAATAACATTCTTCTTCTTTACAATATTCAATAAACTTTCTCCCGTTCTTTACAATATTCAATAAAACATTCTCCCGTTCTTTACAATATCAATAAAAATTCTCCCCGTTTCTTTACAATATTCAATAATTCTTCCGTTCTTTACAATATTCAATAAACATTCTCCCGTTCTTACAATATTCAATAAACATTTCTCCCGTTCTTTACAATATTAATAAATTCTCCTTCTTTAAATATTCAATAAACATTCTCCGTTCTTTACAATATTCAATAAACATTCTTCCTTCTTACAATATTCAAAACATACAATATCTTTCTTTACAATATTCAATAAACATTCTCCCTTTCTCTTTACAATATTCAATAAAAATTCTCCGTTCTTTTACAATATTCAATAAAATTCTCCGTTCTTTACAATATTCAATAAACATTCTCCCGTTCTTTACAATATTCAATAAACATTCTCCCGTTCTTTACAATATTCAATAAACATTTCTTCTCGTTCTTTACAATATTCAATAAACATTCTCCCGTTCTTTACAATATTCAATAAACATTCTCCCGTTCTTTACAATATTTCAATAAACATTCTCCCGTTCTTACAATATTCAATAAACATTCTCCCGTTCTTACAATATTCAATAAACATTCTTCCGTTCTTTACAATATTCAATAAAAATTCTCCCGTTCTTACAATATTCAATAAAACATTCTCCCGTTCTTTACAATATTCAATTTCTCCCGTTCTTTAATATTCAATAAACATTCTCCCGTTCTTTACAATTTCAATAAACATTCTCCCGTTCTTTACAATATCAATAAACATTCTCCCGTTCTTTACAATATTCAATAAACATTCTCCGTTTCTTTACAATATTCAATAAACATTCTCCCGTTTTTACAATATTCAATAAACATTCTTCCGTATCATTTTACTTTACAATATTCAATTAAAATTCTCCCGTTCTTTACAATATTCAATAAACATTCTCCCGTTTCTTTACAATATTCAATAAAAATTCTTCCGTTTTTTAACAATATCAAATAAACATTCTCCCGTTCTTTACAATATTCAATAAACAATTCTCCCGTTCTTTACAATATTCAATAAACATTCTCCCGTTCTTTACAATATTCAATAAACCGTTCTTTACATATTCAATCTCCGTTCTTTACAATATTTCTCCGTTCTTTACAATATTCAATAAACATTTCCCGTTCTTACAATATTCAATAAAAAATTCTCCCGTTCTTTACAATATTCAATAAACATTCTCCCGTTCTTTACAATATTCAATAAACATTCTCCCGTTCTTTACAATATTCAATAAACATTCTCCCGTTCTTTACAATATTCAATAAACATTCTCCCGTTCTTTACAATATTCAATATTCTCCCTACAATATTCAATCTCCCGTTCTTTACAATATTCAATAAACATTCTCCCGTTTTTACAATATTTCAATAAAACATTCTCCCCGTTCTTTACAATATTCAATAAACATTCTTCCGTTCTTTACGTTTCTCCGTTCTTTACAATATTCAAAAAACAATTCTTCCGTTCTTTACAATATTCAATAAACATTCTCCCGTTCTTTACAATATTCAATAAAAAATTCTCAACAATAAACATTCTCCGTTCTTTACAATATTCAATAAACATTCTCCCGTTCTTTACAATATTCAATAAAAATTCTCCCGTTCTTTACAATATTCAATAAAAAATCTTCCGTTCTTTACAATATTCAATAAACATTCTTCCGTTCTTTACAATATTCAATAAACATTCTCCCGTTCTTTACAATATTCAATAAACATTCTTCCGTTCTTTACAATATTCAATAAACATTCTCCCGTCTTTACAATATCAAAAAAATTCTTCCGTTCTTTACAATATTTCAATAAACATTCTTTCCGTTCTTTACAATATTCAATAAATTCTCCGTTCTTTACAATATCAATAAACATTCTCCCGTTCTTTACAATATTCAATAAAATTTCTCTCCGTTCTTTACAATATTCAATAAAACATTCTTTCTTTACAATAATCAATAAACATTCTCCGTTCTTTACAAATATTCACATTCTTCCGTTCTTTACAATATTCAATAAACATTCTCCCTTTCTTTACAATATTCAATAAAATTCTCCCGTTCTTTACAATATTCAATAAACAATTCTTCCGTTCTTTTACATATTCAATTTTCCCGTTCTTTACAATATTCAATAAACATTCTCCCGTTCTTTACAATATTCAATAAACATTCTTCCGTTCTTTACAATATTCAATAAACATTCTCCCGTTCTTTACAATATTCAATAAACAATACATTCGCGTTCTTTACGAAATATTCAATAAAAAAAATTTCCGATCTTCTACAATATTCAATAAACATTCATGCCCGTTCTTTACGAATATTTTCCAATAAAACATTCTCCCTGTCTTGTACAATATTCAATAAAACATTCTCACGTCTTTTAACAATGAATTTCAGATAAACATGCTCCCGTTCTTCACAATAAGTTCAAGTAAAAAAATTCTTCCGTATCTTTACAAATATTCTCAATAAAAACCCATTTTTTTTTCTTTTCCCCCCCGTTTTTTTCATTGTACAGAATTCAATATAACATTCTCCCGTTCTTTTACAATATTCAAATAAAAATCTTCCGTTCTTTTACAAGATAATTTAATAAAACATTCTTTCCCCCTCTTTACAATATCATATAAACATGTCTCCCAGTTCTTTACAACATATTCAATATACATTCTCCCGTTCGTTTACAATATTCGATAAATAAACATTATTCTCCCGATTTCTTTAACATGATATTCAGAAAACAAGTTCTTCCAGTTACTTATACAATATTCCAAGTAAGAACAGATTCTCCCGGTTCTTTAACAAATATTCAATAAACATTCCTCCCGTGTTCTTTTACAATATTCAATAAACACTTCTCCCGCTTTCTTTAATCAATATTGCAATAAGAAAATTCTCCCGGTTTCTTGTAACAATATTTCAATAAACATTCTCCCGTTCTTAACACATATTCAATAGAGATGCGATTTCTCCTTCTTTATCAAATTCAATAAATATTCTCCTCGTTGCTTTACGGAAATAATGTTCAATAAACATATCATCCCCGTTCTTTACAATTATCAATAACAACATTCTCCCCGTGGTCTTTAACAATATTCAATGAAAATGTCTCCGTTCTTACAAAATATGGGTTAATAATCTCATTCTTCCCGGGTGTCTTTACAATGATATCAAAAAAGCATTCTCCCAGTTCTTTTACAATATTACAATAAGAAAAATTCTTCCGTTCTTTACAATACTTAATAAAGCATTCTCCCGTCTGTTACACAGTAGTTCAATAAACATTCTCCCGTCTTTTACAATATTCAAATAACATTCTCCCGTTCCCTTTACAAATATTCAATAAAAACTCTCTTGCCGTTCTTGTACAAATATAATAAACATTCTCCCGTATTCATTTAATCAGAGATTCAAATAAACATTCCTCCCAGTATTGCTTTACAAAGTATTGCAATAGAAAATTCTGTCCGTTTCTTGTACAATATTTAATAAACAATTCTCCCGTTCTTGTACAATATTCAAGAAACATTCTCCCGTTCTTGTACAATAAGTTCAAATAGAACATTCTCCCCGTCTTTAAAATTATTCAATAAACATTCTCCCGTCTTTCTTTACGAATATTAAGTAAACATTCTCCCGTTCTTACAAACTCAATAAACATTTTTTCGCCGTCTTTACATATCAAAACTAAAAATTCTTCCTTCTTTACACATATTCAATAAAGCATGTCTTTCTGTTACTTTACAATATTCAATAAACATTCTTCCGCTTTACAATATGTTACATAAAAAATTCTTGCCGTTCTTACCATATTCAATAAAATATTCCGTTCTTTACAATATGCAATAAAACGCATTCTTTCGGCGTTTCTTTACAATATTTAAGTAAAAATATCTTCCTTTCTTTACAATATTCAAGTAAACAATTCTCCCGTTCTTACAATCTTCAATAGAACGATCTTACTGTTCTTTACAATATCAATAAAAAATTTCTCCCGTTCTTTGACAGCATACCTCAATAAAACATTCTCCCGACGTTCTTTCACAATATTCAATAAACATTCTCCGCGTCTTTACATATCATAAAGCATTCTTATAGTTCTTCAATGAATTCCATTAAAAATATCTCCCTTTCTTTATCCAAATACTCAATAAACATTACTCCGTTCTTTGGACAATATTACAATAAAACATTTCTTCCGCGTTCTTTAACAATATTCAATAGATACATTCCTTCCTTCTTTACCGAAGTAGTTCAATAAACATTCTCCCGAGCCAAAGATTCTATACAAATTCAATAGAAAAATTCTTCCGTTTGTTTCTTATCAGCAGATATCAATAACAGTCTTCTGTCAGGTTCTTTACACATTTCCAATGAAACATTCTTGGCAACTTTCTTGTACAGAGTATTCAATAAATACATGTCTCCCATATCAGTTTACGAAATATCAATAGGACAATTCTCCCGTTGACATCGTAGCAGAATGGATATTTCAATAAACCAATGGTGTGTAACACAGGTGCGAGTGTTCCTCTTACATAAGCTATATCATAAAAAAAAATTCTTCCTCTTCCTTTACAATAGATATTGCAATAAACAATCTTCTGTTGTCCTTTGACAAATTCAATAAGAACATTCTTCCTTTCTTACCAATATTTCAATAAACATTCTCCGTTCTTTACAATATTCAAGTAACTACACTTCTTCGAACGCTTCTACATAATAATTCCAAAATAAGACATTCTCCCGGTTCTGATTACAAATTATTCAGTAAACATTCTCCTCTTTCTGTTTACAATTATTCAGTATAAAAGACATTCTATCCTTTCTTTACAAGTATTCAATAAGAAACAATTCTCCCGTTCGTTATACGGGAATAATTCAATAAACATTTCCCGGTTCATTTACAATATTCAAATTGAAAAAGTTCTGCCCGGGTTGCTTTACAAAATATCAATAAACAATTCTTTCGTCTTACAATATTTCAATAAACATTTCTTTCCGTTCTTTACAATATTCAATAAAGAAATTCTCCCGTTCTGTTACAAATTGTATTCAATAAATAATTCTACCGTTGCTGTTTACAATATTCAATAAACATTATTCCGTTCCTTACAATATCAATAAACATTCTTCCTCCTTGGACAATATCAATAAACATTCTCCCTTCTTTACAATATATCCAAATAAAAACATGTATTCCAGCTCTTTATACCAATTATTTAATAAAAATTCCTCCCTTCTTACAATATTCAATTAAAAATTCTCCCGTTCTTGTACAATATGATCACATAAACATTATTTCCGCCTCTTACAATATTATTAATAAAATTCTCCCGTCGTTTTACAAAATGTAATAAAAATTCTCGCGCTTCTTTCTACAATATTTAATAAAAATTCTTCCCGGTTCTTTACAAGTATTCAAATTCTAAGCATTCTTCGTTCGTTGACAATCATTCAAATATAACAGTTCTTGCCGCTTCTTTATAAAATCAACTTTCGTTTGTCTCCCAAGATTTATCAAGTACTATTAAAGAAATGATTGCCAAAATTGTTGCCAAGGTGATGCCCGGTTAAAAAGAGTTCTACAAAATGTTCGTTCAAAATCAAGAACGCCAAATCGCATGTACACATAAACCCTGAACAATTCTAGTCCCAAATAGTTGTAAAAAAAAAAATAATAAAAAAAAATAATAATAAAAAAAAAAAAAAAAAAAAGAAAAAAAAAAATAATAATATAATAATATAATAATAAGATAAAAACACAACCCAAAACGAAAAACCAAATCCTCATAACACACAACACCCGTCTTCACACCCGATGCACGCCTACTGCAATCGCAAAAAAAAAAATAATAATAATAAAAAAAAAAAAAAAAAAAAAAAAAAAAGAAAAAAAAAAATACCGCAAATTCCCCGTCATGACCCCAATAGCGCCAGGCTGTCATGGCGAGTGGCGTGACACCAGACCGCTGACACCTGCTCTTGACGCCTCGGTTCCCTGGCGACACGAAGCCAACACGGCATCAGGATCACCGCTATCTATGTTGTATCTCTTATCTCCTGGATTAGGATTCTTCGTAGAAATGTTGAAGAGGATTGAAGGTTATAGACGTTATGGAGGGCAACCAAATTAGGGCCGTGTAAATTTCATGTACAAATATCCAAAAGTTTATACATGAACATATTAAGCATTTTCAGGAGTAATTTCAGACTTAAAGATTCGTTTTGTGAGTTATTTCAAAACATTGTTACGAGCTTATGTATTATGTACGACATTTCTTATTTTCAAGCACTTGAAACTTCAACAAGGGTTCTATAATATCGGCCTAAGAAACCAAAGCGTAGTACACAGAATGCGACATGAAGTGGGTGACAACAGTAGTTTCAAGACTGTAAAAATTTTTCGTTCTTATTAAGTGCATTGTTCAAGAGACATGTCGTCAACCTCTATGAATATTAATTAGACATTTTTTTCTACACTTCAACTCAAAGGGTTAATATCCCCATGAACCAACGTGTCACCATGTGAAGGACAGTGTATGTGCAACCAGATAGTTTCAAGCTTAAAAATTTTGCGTTTGTATAAAGTATTTCCGAAATTCTCAGACGTGGCGAATGGGAGTTGATTTAGACACTGTTTTTTCTACCACTTAAACATCAAGAGGTGTATATATCGCACACAAGTGAACCAACGAGTTTGTCACAGAACGAGACAATTATTGACAGAATATTTCAAAGTTTAAATAGTCGTATTTGCAAGGCAGTTTAACAAAAGAAAGAAAAAAAAAAAGAAAATCACACTCTTATGTATTATTAGACATTTTTTTTCGTACACTTGAGAACTCAAAGGCTGTTAGCAATCATACACGCAACAGTCGAACAAGAGCGTGGTGCAAGGCAAGAGGAGGAACAGATTTTCGCAGACTGTATCAGAGTTAAGGACTGAAATGAGAGTAACGCACATCTGGTCGAATGGAAAGCCCAAAGCCGAGCGAGCCGTGCTGGCTAGCAAGCGAGAACAGATTAACTAGAATCCTAACATTGCATCAGTTTTGGCTAGAAAGGGATAATCAGGAGTGTATCACAGCCACACAGCCACCACACCAACACACACAAAACACACACCCAGCACACCACGCACATAACACACACACACACCACACAACACACACACACACAGCACACCACGACAAGCACCACGTTGACACGCACACACATCACGCACACGCCACACGCACTCTGTGCGTCTCTGCTCACTCGAGCGTCACCACTCTCGTAACTTATCTCTGAGCTCTACTCGCAGAACTCAGCTTGCAGCGTCACCCGTCATTGATATTGGCTCGTTTCTCCTTTCTATGCGCTACGAGATATTCATGAATCGTATCATCTCTCAGCCGTACTCTACCTACTCTCGTACTCTTCCTATAGTCTCCTCTGCATCTACTCATCTCTCATCTCTCTCTCTGTCTCAATCTCTCTCCTCGTCCTGTAGTCGGCTCTCCTCTGCCTCTCTCTACTCTCTCTCTCTCTCCATCATCTCCTCGTCTCTCTCTCTCTGCTATCTCGCTCTCTCTCTCTCTCTCTCTCTCTCTCTCACTCCCATTGATACTGGCTCCTCCCTCTCCCTCTCTCCTCCTCTTTCTCTCTCCCCCTCTCTCTCTCTCTCTCCCTCTCTCCCCCTCCCTCTCCTCAACGCCCTTTCATAAAAAAAAATTGTTGAACGCTTGAGAGTTGAAAGAACAACACAATGCCCGGGAGCAGCGCGTTACCAAGGCCCTTATCACAACTTCCGCCCAACGGCGTTGTTCCCTTTCAAGCCATCGATTCAAAGGGAGATTTGTTTTGTGTGTGTGTGATAATACCGCTACACAACAGCCCGGGTGCGAAGCGAAAGCATAATGGTTGACAAATGGATCTCGAAAGGAAAGGAATGGTGTTTAAATACCTGTACGAACGCAAGCCAGAAGGTCAGGCGAGGTTAAAGACTGTTTACGTTGCCAAAGAGCAATATTGTTCGCCCCAAGAACTTCATTCCACTGCAAAAACACGAGCAGCTGGAATGATAACTATGCCATGCAGGGACTTGTTGATGATGCATTGCACAAATCATGTACATTCAGTAAATATCACATGCCATTATTAAGCATTAATCAAATGGGCGCGGGAGGGGACGGGAGGGAGGGAGGGAAGGAGGTAGAGGAGGGAGATGGAGGGTAGATAGGGAGGGAGAGAGCGGTAGGAGGAGGGAGGAGGGAGGGAGGAAGAGAGGGAGGAGAGATGCAGGGTAGATAGGAGGAGAGAGTAGGAGGAGGGAGGAGGGAGAGAGAGAGACGAGAAGAGAAGAGAAGAGAGAAGAGAAAGAGAAAGAAAAGAAAGAAAAGAGAAAGAAAAGAAGAGAAGAGAGAGAGAGGAAGAAACAGAGAGACACAAAAACCCAATCAACACCATCACAACGCGTCTGACACCCAGTGCGCCCCCCCCCCCCTCGGTCACTCTCGCCGAGAAGCATCAGCTGAGCGACAGACGCAACAGGAACAGCAAGCAAAGGCAAGCAGAAGCAAGCAAAGGCAAGTAGAGGCAAGCACATGCAAGCTGAAGCAAGCACAGGCAAGCAAAGACAAGCAGAAGCAAGCACAGGCAAGCAGAAGCAAGCACAGCAAGCAGCAAAGCAAAAGCAAGCAAAGCAAGCAAAAGCAAGCAGAAGCGAGCAAAGCAAGCAGAAGCGAGCACAGGGCAAGCAGAGGGCAAGCACAGCAAGCAAAGCAGCAGCAAGCACAGGCAAGCAGAAGCAAGCAGAGCAAGCAGAAGCAAGCAAGCAAGCAGAGGCGAGCAAATGCAAGCAGAGGCGAGCAGAAGCAAGCACAGGCAATCACAGCTGAATCTGCTGCACCCAGGCTTTTCGCAACAGGAAAAATGCGGGCCGCAAGAAAAGATTTCGAAAGATTACAAAATGAGAAGCGAAAACTGAATCATTTACAACCGTTGTATAATTTAAGAACAATTTTTTTTTAATATTTTAAATCATGTTTGGGATGATAGGCACTGTGCGCGCGTGTGTGTGGTGTGGGTGTGTGTGGTTGTGTGTGTGTTGTGTGGGTGTGTGTGTGTGTGTGTGTTGTGTTGTGTGTGTGTGTGTGTGCGTGCGTGCGTGCGTGCGTGCGTGCGTGCGTGGTTGCGTGCGTTGCGTGCGTGCGTTCTCGTTCCTTCGTTCGTTCTCGTTCCTTCGTTCGTTCTCGTTCCTTCATTCGTTCTCGTTCCTTCGTCGTCTCGTTCTTCGTTCGTTCTCGTTCCTTCGTTCGTTCTCGTTCCTCATTCCTTCTCGTTCCTTCGTCTCTGGTGTGCGTTCTCGATCTCATTCTCGTTCCTTCGTTCCTTCTCGTCGTTCTCCTGCGTGCGTTCTCCTTCCTGCTCCCGCGCGCGGCGTGGCCCCCCCCCGCCCCAAGGAAACCCGAGGTAAACCGACCCTCAGGCAACGGGCGGAGAGACCCGCCTTCACCCTTAGTAAAAAACCAAAAACCCGGAACGAGAAAAACCGAGTCATCACAGACCGATAATCGGATGGAGGCGGGGGGGGAGGAGGAAGGAAGGGAAGGGAGGAGGAGGAGGGAGGAGGAGAGGGAAGAGGGGAGAGAGGGAGAGGGAGGAGGAGAGGGAGAGAGGGCAGAGGAGAGGAGAGGAGGAAGAGGGAGAGAGAGAAGAGAGAGAGAGGAGAGAGAGGAGGAGAGACGAGAGAGAGAGAAGAGAGAGAGGAGTTAGAGAGAGAGAGAGAAGAGAAGAGAGGAGAGAGAGAGAGAGAGAGGCACGAGCCAAGACGCTCCGAGGCGAAGTTGACGGGGTCTCAAGAGCCTTTCGGGGAGACGGGGGAGGGGGAGGGCGGGGCGGGCGAGGGAGGAAGGAGAAAAGGAGGAAGGAGGAGGAGGGGAGGAAGGAAGGAGGGGGAGGAAGAAGGGAGGGGGAGGAAAGGAAGGAGAGGAGAGGGAGAAGGAGAAAGGAGGGAGGAAAGAAGATGGGGAGGAAGAAGGGAGGGGAGAGGAGGGAACGACGAGAAGGAGGGTGGAGGAGAAAGGAAGAAGGAGAAATGGGGAAGAAAGGAGGAAGGGAAGGAGGAGGAGGAGAGAGGAGGAGAGAGGGGAGGAGGAAAGCAGAGAGAATAGGAGAAACTGAAGATTGAAGAGAAGGAGACTCTGAGAGAAAGGAGACAAAAGAGGGAGAAGAAAGAAGAGAGGAGGAGGCGCGCCGAGCATCAAGGTGCCGGGAGATGCAGTAGAGGGCGGCCACGAAAGGAGGGAGAGGGAAATGCAGAAGGAAGGGCGAGGGAGAAGAGACACAACGGGAGAGGGACCGGATGCTTCCGATGGGCGGCACACGAAGGCGGAGGCGGAGGTCGTCGGGAGAGAGCGATCACCGCCGCCCACTCGCACCGACTCTACGCCCACTCGCACCCATTCGCCGCCCACTCATCGCCCACTCGATGCCCTCTCTACGCCCACTCGCCTCTTACTCTACGCCCTCTCTAAGCCCTCTCGCCGCCCATCCCCGTCCCCGTGAAAGCGCGGTCGTGTCGCTCGCTGCCCGAGGACGTCGTGACCCCGGCTACCGACCCCCACTCCGACCCATCGCCCACCGCGCCCACGCCCTCCGTCGGGCCCCGCGCCAAGCCCTCCGAACCGCCCGCCCTTCGAGCCCTTCCGAGCCGCCGCCCTTCGAGTCCACACAAGACGGCTTCGCGGGCGCGCGTACCCGCCGAAGCCGCGAGCCGGATAATTGCCTTCCGGTCGGCTGCTCGGCTTCCCACGAGGCGGAGAGGGAAGTCGCCGCCGCCGCCACGCCCGACCGGGCTGACGACAAGCGGGGGGAGGGAAGGGGAGGGAAGGAGGAGGGAGGAGAGGGAGGGAGGGAGGGGGAGGGGGAGGGGAGGGGAGGGAGAGGGAGAGGAGGGAGAGGGAGAGGGAGGGGAGAGGGAGAGGGAAGGAGGGGAGGGGAGGAGGGAGGGAGAGGGAAGGAGGAGGGAGAGGGAAGGAGGGAGGGAGAGAGAGAGAGAGAGAGAGAGAGAGCGAGAGAAGAGAGAGAGAGAGAGAGAGAGAGAGAGAGAGAGAGAGAGAGAGAGAGAGAGAGAGAGACAGAGACAGACAGACAGACAGAGAGAGAGAGAAAGAAAGAAAGAGAGAAAGAAAGAAAGAAAGAAAGAAAGAGAGAGTGCTCACGTGTGCTCATGGCAACCCTGACTCAGGTCTGCAGAGTACCTGTCGAGTCCTTGCACTTCCTGTCCTCTGAGGACTCGGGGCCTTCAGACTCAGCGAAGGAGTCCTGCCAGTCAACAAGACGCTTCTCTTGCTATACGAAGTGAATATAACATTTTCATTATTAAAAAAAAAAAAAATCATTATCAAAAAAAATAATAATAAATAAAATCTCCAAATAAGGGAGGTAAACATCTTATCATCTTTCCTATAAGAAACACTGATATCTATAAACATTACAACATCTACTAATACCGGAACACTATAAAGAGAATGTGAGACCAAATTTATGCAGATAAGATAAATGTATTTCATTAGCGATCACATCAATCGTTTCCTTTACCACTGAGCACATTTGGAGACTAATGACAGCTGACGGCCAATCAGCTGACGGGCAATCAGCTGACGGCCAATCAGCTGACGGCCAATCAGCTGACGGCCAATCAGCTGACGGCCAATCAAGAGCTCGGCACGACTGACATTCGGGTCAAAGAAACATCGAGAGCAATTTGGTTTTCAGTCGATCATGACCGTCAGCCTCTTGGTTTTTTTCTTTTTTTTTTTTTTTTTTTTTATAAAATCACATTTACTCTTACAATCCTATAAATATATATATATATTATATATATATATATATATATATATATATATATATATATATATATTGAAAAAATTACTCTTACAATCCTATAAAATTTTTATTGAAAAAATTACTCTTACAATCCTATGATTTTTTTTATTGAAAAAATTACTCTTACAATCCTATACATTTTTTTTATTGAAAAAATTACTCTTACAATCCTATACTTTATTTATTTTTTTGTTTCATTGAGAACATCTTTACTCTTACCATCCTACACATTTTTTGTTTTGTTTTTTATTGAAAACATCTTTACTCTTACAATCCTATACATTTTTTATTGAAGAAATTACTTACAATCCTATACATTTTTTTTGTTTTTTTCTTTTATTGAAAACATCTTTACTCTTACAATCCTATACATTTTTTATTGAAAACTCTTTACTCTTACAATCCTACATTTTTTATTGAAAACTTTTACAATTTTCAATCTACATTCTTTATTGAAAAATTTATTTCTTACAATCCTAAACATTTTGAAAAGGAAACAAACATGTTATTGGGTAACATTTTTTTCTTTCGCTGGAACATCTTTGTGTTGTTTCAGATGACGAAACCGCCGTCCTTTTCGCAGCCGGAGAACAACAATGAAACGGAAGAAA
>NW_020868357.1:689678-712178 GCF_003789085.1 Penaeus vannamei
GAGAGGGGAGAGGGAGAGGAAGAAAGGAGGGAGAGGAAGAAAGAGAGAGAGAGAGAGAGAGAGAGGAGAGAGAGAGAGAGAGAGAGAGAGAGAGAGAGAGAGAGAGGAGAGAGAGAGGAGAGGGAGAGAGAGAGAGAGAGAGAGAGAGAGAGAGAGAGAGAGAGAGAGAGAGAGAGAGAGAGAGAGAGAGAGAGAGAGAGAGAGAGAAGAGAAAGGGAGAAGGAGGAGGGAGGGAGAAGGAGAGAAAGAGAGAGAGAGAGATGATTCACACGAGCGTGATCTGTGTATCTCAGAGCAGTGCCACAAAAACCTCACGATAAATTCCTTCACATGATAACATTTTTAAACGCACACAACCCCCGCATATCTACCAAAGTAAAATAAAAAGCAAAAAACAAAAACAAAAAACAAATGAAAGATAAACAATAAAATGTCGCGCACAAACCAGCATTCACTGTCGAATAAAAAAATAGAAAGTCTCCGAATGATGACGCAGTGTGGCCTTTGCCGTGACGTCATGATTTTTTAGTGACGTCACGTGTTTATGTTGTCGGATAAGTTGCTTCTCAACAACAGGAACTTTGCGCCAAGCAACTTTAAAAGCTCTCACCGCGCTCTTTATGTGAGTGCGAGGGCGGTCGTGTGCATTGGAGTGATTTATATACGGTCTATAAATATAAATATAAATATATATATATATATATATATATATATATATATATATATATATATATATATGTGCGTGTGTGTGTGTGCGTGTGTGTGTGTGTGTGTGTGTGTGTGTGTGTTGAGCGAAGAGAGAGAGAGAGAGAGAGAGAGAGAGAGAGAGAGAGAGAGAGAGAGGAGAGAGAGAGAGAGAAGGAGAGAGAGAGAGAGAGAAAGAAAGGGAAAGAAAAAGAAGAAAGAAAGAGAGAGAGAGAGACAGAGCGAGAAGAGAATGAGAGATGAGAGAAGCGAGCGAGCGCGCGCGGAGAGAGAGAGAGGAGAGAGGAGAGAGAGCGAAATGCCTCTCCCAGTGTCCCCTTTCGCCAGCATTTCCGCGAGCACATCCGGGCACCGCCATTGTTGCATCGGCGGGACTGACCCGGCACTAGGGCAGGAAGGGGGGGGGGGGTAAGGGAGAGAGGGAAGGTGGGAATTAGGCGAGAGGAGAGCGAGGGTAGGAGGGGGGGGGAAGAGAGGAGAGGGGAGGAGGGAGAGGGAGAGGGAGGGGGTTGGAGGAGGGGAGGAGGGAGAGGAGAGGGAAGTAGGAGAGAGGGCAGGAGGGGTTGGGGGAGGAGGCAGAGAGGTGAGAGGAGAGGGAGAGGTTAGGAGGAGAGGAGAGAGGAGAAGGATGGGGGGGGAAGGTGTGGAGGGGAATGCTTTCGAGGTTGCTTAGGATTGCAGCTCTAAAAGAGGAAAATGTGAACTGAGAAGAAAGGAAGGAGAGGAAGGAGGGGGAGAGGGGGAGGGGAGAGGGGGGAAGAGAGAGAGGAGGAGAGGAGAGGGGGAAGGGGAGGGGGAGGGGAGGGAAAGGAGAGGGGAGAGAGGGTCAGAAGGGGTAGGGGAGGCGACAGGAGGAGGAATAAGAGGAATGAAAGCGGAGGAAGATGTCATAAGAGGAGGGAGGGAGAGAGGAGCAAGCGAAGGGAGGAAGAGAAGCAGGAAAGGAGGAACCAAAACCGCGAAGCGAAAGGGCGGAAAGAAAGGAAAGGGAGAGGGAGAGGGAGAGGGAAGGAAAGGGAGATGGAAGAGGGAAAGAAAGGGAGAGGAAGAGGGAAGGAAAGGGGGAAAGGAGAGGGGAGGTAGAGGTAGAGGGGAAGAAAGGGAAACGGAAGGGGAGAGGGAGTCAGCCCCGCGCCGGGAAGGAGCGAAGGGCGGCCCCGAAAAAAACCGCCCCGAAAGCGGCTCCGGCGGGGGGCGCTGCAGAGGGCGCGTCGCGGGCGCCGGAGCACGCCCTTCGCCCGCGGCGCCGACCTGTTGCGTCACGCCTCCAGGTCTTCCTCTTTCTGTATATCCTCCACCTCCCTCCCTTCTCTTTCACCTCTCCTCCCCTCCTCCTGCCCCTTCCCCTCCTCCTCTTCCTCCTAGCCCCCTCCCCTCCTCTCTTTCCCTCCTTTCACCTCTCCTCCCATCCTCCTGCTCTTCATCCTCCCCTCCCCTTTCTTCCTCTTCCTTTCCTGCCCCTTCCCCCCTCCTCTTTTCCTTTCTTCCCCTTCTCTTTTCCTCTATGCATTTCCCTTTCCTTACCCCGCCCTTTTCCTCCTCTTCCTCTTTCTACTCTTCTTTCTTTCTTTCTTTTACTTTTTTCTCTCTCTTTATTTCCCCCCCTCTTTCCTTCTTTAATTCTTTCTTTTCTTTCTTCCTTTTACCCCATCATCTTCCTCTCCTCCCAATCCCCCTCTTGCCTCCACCTCCTCCTCCTCTTCTCCTCTCCCCCTCCTTCCTCCTCTCCTCCTCGTCCACGCTCCTTTCCACCTCTTCCTTTCCCTTTCCTCCTGATCCTCCCTCCTCCCTCTTCCCTCGGCCGCCCCGCGCTTCCTTCCGCGGGCGGACATCCACGCTCCTTAGGCCTAATTGCGGTCACGAATCCGAGGCCGGCTGAGCTGAGGAGGGGTGGGGGAAGGGGAGGGGGAGGTGGGGGGAGGGGAAGGGTTGGGGAGGGGAAGGGGAGGGGAGGGGAGGGAGGGGAGGAGGAGGGGAGAAGGGGGGAGGGGAGGGGAAGGGAGGGGAGGGGAAGGGAAGGGGAGGAGGAGGTTTAGAGGGGAAGGGAGGAGGGGGAAGGGGAAGAGGAAGGGGAAGGAGGGGGGGAGGAGGAGGGGGAGGGAGAAGAGGGAAGGGTTGGGGAAGGGGGAAGGGGAGGAGGAGGGGGAGAGTGAGGAGGGAGGAGGAGGAGGAGGGGAGGGGGAGGGGAGGATGTGGGAAGGGGGGAAGGGAGAAGGGACATCTAAATAGAAGGGGAAGAGGGGGAGAAGGGGGGATGAGTTGAGGGTACAGGAAAGATTGAGGAAGGAGGAGGGGAGGAAGAAGAGGGAGTGAGGGAGAAGGGTAGAGGGAAGTGAGGGAGAAGGGGTAGAGGGAAGAGAAAGGGAGAAGGGGGAAGGGGTACGGAAGATGGCAGGGGTAGGGGGGGGGATAGCGGGACTCCCCTCCCTCCCCGCCTCCACCTTCCCTTGGGTACGAAACAACTAGGGGCAGGGAGGGAGGGGGAAGGGGGGGGGACCACGACCTTACACTCACATGATCTGACATTCACTTTTCAACTAGGAGCAGGATTTTTTTTTTATTTCTTTTTTCTTTTTCTTCTTCTATTCTTATTGGATTTATTTGTTATCTCCTTTTTATTGTTTCTCCTTTCATTACATGTTTATCTTCGCTTTTCGAAATCAGCAAATATGTGGGATTATTTTGTTCGAATGCGAGTTCCAGATAAAATTTCAAATCGTAAATAAAATGTTACTGACCTTCTTATGGCTCCATTTTCGTTACAAATGCGGGTCCTGCCGAGAAAGAAAATATGGTATCGGTTTGTTCAAGAACATAAAGAACGAGAAAGGAAGAAGGAGGGAAGCGGGGGAAGAGGGAAAGGGGTAAAAGAAGAGAGAGAGAGAGAGAGAGAGAGAGTGAGAGATAGAGAGAGAGGGGAGGAGAGGAAGAGAGAGAGGATGAGAGAGAGAGAGAGCAGGAGAGTGTGGTACTAGGAGGGGAGAAGAGATCGAGAGAGAGAGCTAGAGGAGGAAGGAGGTAAACGTTTTGGATTGTGAGTGAGGGTTGAGTGAGAGGAGAAGATGAGCGAGAGAGAAAGAGAGCGAGAGGGGAGGGGAGAAGTGGAGAGAGTGACGAGTGAAGAGACGAGGATTGAGAGGGAGTAGAGTGAGAGTGAGAGTGAGAGTGAGAGAAGAGAGAGAGAGATAGATGGAGAGAGAGGAGAGAGAGAGAGGAGAGAGAGTTGGATGTGTGTGTTGGTGTGTTGTGTGTGTGTTGTTTGTGGGATGTGTGTGTGTGTGTTGTGTGTGTGTGTGTGTGTTGTGCGTGCGTGTGCGGTGCGTGTGCGTGTGCGTGGTGCGTTGTG
Source organism: Penaeus vannamei (assembly GCF_003789085.1). Classification (NCBI taxonomy): domain Eukaryota; kingdom Metazoa; phylum Arthropoda; class Malacostraca; order Decapoda; family Penaeidae; genus Penaeus; species Penaeus vannamei. The sequence goes on from NW_020868357.1 coordinate 693,730, forward strand.
CCGTCTGTTCGAGAAGAGAGAGAAGATGAGAGAGTCGTGTGACCAACCACAACCAGACATCCTTACAAGCAATCTACCTGCCTGCCTGGGATCCTCGATGATGTGCACATTGTTGTTGTGGTTGACGCCCTTGCCGTGGGCCGGGCTGGCCGCGGCGACGTCCTTCTTGAAGAACCGCATGCTGACGTCTGGTCTCGCTCCTCACGCGGTCTCGGGACGCATCTCGGGAGACCTAAGACGAGCAAATTAGGTCCTGAGATCGATCACTACTTTTTCTGGGGGCAGAGGCTCGGACACTTGGTCTCGGCGAGAACGGTCCTGCCAGGGTCTTCGGGATCGGTCACTTTTCACCGCACTGTCACTGCCTGAAAAGATTCCCTTCCTTTATTCCAAAACGAAACCGATAAGAAACGTTTCTTTCTTTTAATTCCAATCGATAAAATAAGATTAAAATGTCAGTCCCTTTTTTAACTCCAAAATATCGATAAAATAGAACTTTTAAAAATCGGTTCTTTTTTCTGAACTCAATGATCGTAAAATGAAAACTTTAAAATTCGGTCCCTTTTCAAAATTCGGTTTCTTTTTCTGAACTCCAAAGTGAAATCGGTAAAATAACTATAAAATTCGGTCCTTTTTTCAAACTCTAATCTAATCGACGAAACAAAACTTTTAGTCCTTTTCCCCAAGCACGCGACACGAAGACTAGGTTCGGTTCACGACGGAGTTCACCTGTTCCGCGCATTGTCATAGCTGATCCCGAACACCTGTGCGCCCCCGTGGCCCCACTAACCCACAGCCCGTCAATACCCCACCCTGTCACGCCCCGCCCCGCCCCCGCCCCGCCCCCTCTGGTGGATGCACTAACCCAGCCGTCAAATACCCCCACCCCCCCACGGTCCGCCCTCTGGTGGATGCACTACCACGCGTCAAATACCCCCCCACCCCTCCCGTCCCCGGCCCCTCTGGTGGATGCCGCTGCACGCCCTCGGACGCGCAGAGGGAGGGAGGCTGGCGGGTTGTCTTTGTTTTTTTCGAACTTTTTTCTTTTCTTTTTTTTGTTTGTGTTTTTTGGTCTGTTTGTTTTCGTTCTATTATTTAATCGTTTTATTTATTGCTTTTATTTCGAGGCTTAATTTCCATGTTTAGCGGTCGGCCGCGTCGCCGCCCACTCCCCGCGACGCCGCCTTGAGGGCGGGCAGAGAGCGGGCATCCTTGGGCGCGGGCGGCGATGGGCGCGGATTGGGGTCATGGATCCGCTCAGGCTCGCCCGCCGCTCACCTGCGACGACGCTATTTAAGGCGAGGCGACGCGGCGTCCCGCCCACGGCCGCCTCCGCCCACGCCCGCCTCCGCCCTCAGCGCCGCCTCCGCCCGCCCGGCGCCCTCCAGCCCGCCTCCGCCCAGCGCCGCCTAGCGGGCCTCAGCGCCGCCCTTCCGCCCACGCCGCCTCCGCCCACGCCCGCCTCCGCCCACGCCCGCTCCGCCCTCCGCCCTCAGCCGCCGCCGTCGCAGGGAAGCGGCCTCGGGTCTGGGCTTCGGGGGCGAGGCGTTGGAGGACTTCGGCCGACGGAGATCCCGAGGAGATAGAGGGCTGTCCTCGCGAGGGCTGAGGACTTCTTAATACCATACTATTAATAATGATAATTCCATTAATAGTTATAATAATAATAATAATAATAATAATAATAATAATAATAAGAGGAAGAAGAATAAAAAAATAATAATAATAGTAACAGTTACAGTCATAACAGCAGATAGCTGCACTCAATGAATATAAAAGTCCACCGACTAACCCTCTCTTCACAATTTAACCGGAACTCCACCGTGTCTCCACTCCCCCACGGTCCCCTCTCCTCCTCCTCCTCCCCCACCTCCTCTTCTCTCCTCGCCCCTTCCTCCTCCTCCCAACTTCTCCTTCTCCTCCCACCATCCCCACCCCCCTCTTCTCCTCCCTCCCCCACCCCTCCCTCCTCTCCTCCCATCCCCTCCTCCTCCTCCTCCTCCTCCTCCTCCCCCTTTCCCCCTCCCTCCCCTCCTCCTGCCATCCGCTCTTCTTCCGCCATGCCCCCCTCCCCCCTCCCCCTTCCCGACCGCAACACCGCCTCGCCAACACAGACCCCCATTACGTTCCCCGCGCGGTCATCATCCCACAAACACACAAACAACACCGTCGGTACACCTTCGCCGCCTCAACACCACCCCTTCACCCCCCCCCCCGCCGTCGACACCAGCCCCGCCGCTATGGCACCGGGACGCACCTCCCCCCCCTTTCACCGAACCATCACACCGCCTATATCAGTTCACTATCACCACCATCCCCACCTTTAACGGCATCAGCACGACACCCCTCACTACACCATCGACACCACCCCTTCACAACACTATTAACACCGTCCCCGTCACCACACCCTCACCACCACCCCAGTCACACCACCATCACCACAACCCCAGTCATACCACCGCCACCATCACCACTCACCACCGCCACCCCCCGCCCGTGTCAGTCCAACTAGACCCCACCACCCCGTCACCACACCTTGCTGGCCTCCTTCACCACACCTCCACTAGAGCTGCCCACCACACCTGTAGCCCCCAGACACCCCGCGCCACACCTCACACCTGCCCCGAGGAACACCTGTTGGGAGGGCTTGTGACTCTGCAAGGGCGAGGAGGAGGACAGGCCCTCCGCGGCTTGGGGGCTGTGCTGGAGGGAGAGGGGGAGGGAGGGAGGGAGGGAGGGAGGGAGGAAGGAGGGAGGGAGGGAGGGAGGGAGGGAAGGGAGGGAGGGAGGAAAGGGAGGAGGGGAGGGAGGGAGGAGGAGAGGGGGAAAGGGAGAGAGGGAAGGAGAGGGAGGAGGAGAGAGGAAAACGGAGTGGAGGAGGGAGAAGAGGAGGAGGGAGAGGCAAGGAGGAGGGAGGGAGGGAGAAGAGGAGAGAAGGGAAAGGAGGGAGAGAGGGGAAGGAGGGAGGGGGAGAGGAGAGGAAAGGAGGGGGAAGGGAGGGGGAGGATGAAAGAGAATGAAAGAATGAAAGAGAAATCAAGAGAGGAAGGGGAAGGGGATGAGACATTATTGTTCTGTCAGCCAGATCAACCTCTCATCCCCCTATGATCTTTTTGTGTTATTTTTTCTCTTTTCTTTCATTCTTTCCTCTCTCTCTCTCTCTCTCTCTCTCTCTCTCTCTCTCTCTCTCTCTCTCTCTCTCTCTCTCTCTCTCTCCTCTCTCTCTTCTCTCTGTCTCTCTCTTCTCTCTTCCTTCATTTCGACCTGCCTCTCTCTCCTCCTCCCTCCTCCTATACCCCCCCCCAATCAAAACAATCCACCCCCCAACCCCCCAAAACCAAAAAAAAATATAAAAAAAACAACAAAAGTCAGCACCACAGGACCCATTTCCCCCTTCCCCCTGCACAGCTCCCAGAGGCGAGCTTCCCCAAAAAGGTCACGAGACAAGCACAGGTCACGGGCCCCCGATCGTTACTGACTCTTATATAACTTTGTGTGGTTTTGAAATGAAAAAACAAAACAAAAAACGATTGTAATGGTACTATGAATGTTGGTAATGGTGATGATAACAGTAAAAGTAGAAAGAGATGATAATTAATAATAATAATAATAATAATAATAATAATAATAAAGTATAATAAAAATAAAAATAATAAAGTAAAATAATCACAATAATAACAACAATAATGATAATAATAACAATAATGATATCAATAACAATGATAATACTAATAACAATAACAACAGTAATAATAACAATAATGCCCATATAATGATGATGGCAACGGTTATGACAACAATAATCAACACAGATCATCAAAATCAGCGTAAATCGATACACTTGGCTCCTCTTACTCTTTAAAAGGAAACACCACACAGTTCCAAGCCACAAAAATTGATTTAAGTGGGCCGCTGATTTCTTTTTTTCTTTCCTTCGTTCCTCCTTTCTCTCTCTTTCTTTTTTCATCTCTCTCTCGAGATCCCTCTTTTTTTTTTTCTTTCTCTTATTCTCATTTTCATTCTCTCTCTCCTTTCTTTATTCTCTCATCTCTCTCTCTCTTATTCTCTTATCTCTCTATCATCTCCTCTCTTATCTCTCTCTCTAATACTCTCTCTCTCTAATTCTCATTCTCTCTCTATATTCACCTCTCTCTCTCTCTCTCTCTCTCTCTCTCTCTCTCTCTCACTCTCTCTCTCTCTCTCTCTCTCTCTCTTCTCTTCTCTCTCTCTCTCTCTCTCTCTCTCTCTCGTCTCTCTCTCTCTCACTCTCTCTCTCTCTCTCTCATCTTCTCTCCTCTCTCTCGCACTCTTCTCTCCTTTCTCTCCCTCTCTCTCGCATCTTCTCTCCCTCTCTCTCTCTCTCCCTCTCCTCGCAATCCTTCCTCTCCACTCTTCTCTCCCTCTCTCTCGCACTCTTCTCTCCCTCTCTCTCGCACTCTCTTTCACACACACACACACACACACACCACACACACTCACACATACACACACACACACACACACACACACACTCACCGCTCTAAGCACAACAGCTGGATCCAACTGGGGGCACTGATTCCAGCGGCCTACGGCTCCCTACCCACAAAGGCCTTCTCAGACGCAAGGATTATGAATGCGTGCTGCTGGCTACATGGATCAGGGGGGGGAGGGGGGGGGGGGAATCGTGTTAAAAGAAGGGACGACTGTTAGAATTTAGGGGAGGAAAAGGAGAGGGAGGGAGAGGGAGAGAGGAAGGGGAAGGGAGAGAGGGAGAGGGAGGACGAGAGGAGAGGGAGGAGAGGGAGGAGAGGAGGGAGGGAAGGGAAGGGAGGGAGGAGGGAGGCGAGGTGACGAGAGAAGGAGAAGGGGGAGGGAGAGGCGAAGAAAGAGAGAAGGGAAAGGAAAAAGAAGCATTCAAACAACAAAAAGAAAAAAGAAACAAAAAAATCCAAAAAATCGCAATCAAAGACTTAGCTCCCCTCCCTTCTCTTTTTCTCCCACTGCCACTCTCTCTGGCGCGTTGTCCCAAATTTCCTCTCCCTCCTTCCCTCCCTTCTCTTTCCCCAATCTTCCTCTCTTCACTTCCTCTCCCATTCCCTACTCCCCACAGGCCCCCTCTCCCCCCTCCCCTTCCCTCTCCTCCCTTCAAAAACTCTCTCTCCCGTCTCCTTCCATCCCTTAACTCCCCCACAAACTCCTCTCCTCCTCCCTGTTCCCTCTTTCACCTCTCCGTCCTGCTCTCCCCCAACTTCCTCTCTCTCTCTCCTCTTCCATCGCCTACTCCCCACAAGCCCCCCATCTCCCCCCTCCCCGCCCTCCTCTCCCTCAAACCTCCTCTCCTCCCTCTCCTTCTCCATCCCTACTTCCCCACAACTCCCTCTCCCCTCCTCCCTCCTCCCTCGTCCCTAGTTCCCGTCTTTCACCTCTCCGTCCCTGCTCTCCCCCCAAACCGTTCCTCTCTCTCATCTCCTCTCCACCCTACTCCCCACAGCCCCCCTCTCCCCCCCTCCCCGCCATCCTCTACCCTCAAACCTCCTCCTCGTCCCTCCACTCTCCATCCCTACTCCCACAACTCTCTCTCCCTCCTCCCTCCTCCCTGTTCCCTTTTCACCTCTTCCGTCCCTGCTCTAACCCAACCTTCCTCTCTCTCTCTCCTGCTCCATGCCCTACTCCCCACCAAGCCCCCTCTCCCCCCTCCCCGCCCCTCCTCTCCATCCCTACTCCCCACAGCCCCCTCTCCCCCCTCCCCGCCCTCCTCTCCATCCCTAATCCCACACAGCCCCCTCTCCCCCTCCCCGCCCCTCCTCTCCCCAAACCTTCTCTCCACAAAACCTTCCTCTCACCACAACGATTCGCGAAAGCCCATCAGCGCCTCTCCGTGAGGCCGGCCCCGCGAGGGCCCTCCGAAGTGCACAACACGCCGCCGCCCACAGGTGAATGGGAATGCGCACTGGGGTGTCAACCGGGAGAAGGGGTTCCTCCTCGGCGGCTCGGCTTCGGGGGTGGGGTGGGGGAGGGGGAGAGAGAGGGAAGGAAGAGGGAGAGAAAGGGGAAGGAAGAGAAAGGGGGAGAGAGGGGGGGGGCGAAAAGAGGGGAGGGGGGGTAGAGGAGCGGGGGACAAGGAAGGAAGCGAGGGACGAGCAAGAGGAGACAAAGGGGGTAGGAAGGAGGGAAGGGGGGAGGAGGGAAGGAAGGAGGGAGAGAAAGGGGGAGAGAGGAGGAAGGAGGGAAGGGGAAGTTGGGGAGAGGGGGAAGGAAGGAGTAGAAAGGGGAGAGAGGAGGCGAAGAGGGGGAGAGGAGAGGCTAAGAGGATTGGGGACCAAGGAAGGAGGAAGGGGTGAGGAAGGAGGGAAAGGAGGGGAGTAGGAAGTAGAGGACGAGGGAGAAAGGGGGGAGGAGGAAGTGATAGGAGAGGGAGAGGACAGGAGAGGGAAGGGAGGGGAAAGGGGGGGGGAGAAGAGGGAGGAGGAGGTAGAGTTAGGGAGAGAGAGGGGAAGGGAAGGTGAGAGAAGGGGGGAGGAGGGAGAGAAGAGGAGAGAGGGGGGAAGGAATGAGAAAAAGGAGAAAATAGAGGGAGTAATCTGAGAGTTGACAATCGGGTTCCTATAAATTTTCAGAAAAATGTCAAACCTGGTACTCAACTTGTGTCTATAGAAACGGGTATCTACTGTAGACCAATTCTAATCACATCTAATAAAACAAAACAAAAAGACTGCACGTGACATCATTATTTCATAAAACAAATCAAATATTACAATTGTCACGCATACGTGGACCATTTTTTATCTTAATGGCTACACAACCATACCTTCAACAACAGGTACCATCCATACCTTCAACAGCTAGCCATTCGTAACACCCAATCCTCTAGCACCTCCACAGTTACGCCTTCTCGTCGCCCTATAACGAACCCTCCTTACGAGACGCTAATCACACTCCCGATAAAGATACTCTCGCTAAAAGATTTCCAAATGCCATACAATTTTCTCGCAGCTGTCTCTGGTTGAGGGACCGGGCGGGCGCCATGCCAGCGATTAGCTCGTGAACGGCTCGGCAGAGAGAAAAGAGAAATCCCATGTTATGATGTGAGATTCCTATAAAAAAAAGAAGCCAGAGAAGAGAGAAGAGGAAGACCGAGAGACAGAGAGGAGAATGAGGCAGGAGGAGAGGAGAGGGAGCTATGAGATGGGAAGAGAAGAAGATGGGAGAGAGAGAGAGAGAGACGAGATTGTGAGGAGAGAGAAAGAGAGACGAGAGAGAGAGAGGAGAGAGAGAGAAGAGAAGAGAGAGAGAGAGAGAGAGAGAGAGAAGAGAGAGAGAAGAGAAGAAGAGAGAGAGGAGAGAGAGAGGAGAGAGAGAGAGAGAGAAGAGAGAGAGAGAGAGAGAGAGAGAGAGAGAGGAGAGAGATGAGAGAGAGAGAAGAGAGAGAAGAGAGGAGAGGAGAGGGAGAGGAGAGGAAGGGAGAGGGAGACGGAGAGTGGAGAGGGAGAGAGGGAGAGGTACGTGGGGAGGGAGAGGAGAGAGACAGAGAAGGAGGATGACAGGAGGAGAGGAGAAGAGACAGAGAGAGGAGGGACGAGAAGAGATAGATCAGAGAAGAAGAGAACCCCCTGTGATCACGAGAGCCGCACACTCGCCTCACCCCCACCCCACCCCACCCCCCCCGCCCGCCTCCCCCTCCGAGCGGCCCGAGAAGTGACCCCCCACATCATTACGAAACGTCCCTCACTCGTTACCTGTTTGAGAGAATCATCAACCCATTACGAAAACACACCTGTTACCTCTGTTGATCCACCTCTCGACAAGGGTCTCGCAATTACAGGTGATTAACAACACATATAGTTAGAGTTATTGTGACTTTCCTTCGTATCCATTTGACTGAGACGATAAATTCCATTTTTCATTATGAACGAATCGGATTTACGTTCGTATATTTCTCGATAAAAAACTCAAAATTTTGGAAGACATTAACACACATACAGGTAGAGTTATTGGTGACTTTCCTCCATTCGTATCTAATTTGACTGAGATGACAAATTCCACATCATTTTTAACGAATCGCTTTTACGTCCGTATATTCCCGATAAAAAAAAACTCAAAATCCTGGAAGACAGCGAAGGGAGACAGTTCCACCCACTCCCATCTCGACGGCAAATAATGATAAACCATAATAATAGCACGCGTTATGATGAGACACTTGTACTCCTCCCCACATGCTGTCAAGACGGGGCACCTCGAACCCCTCCGATCACCGAAGTACAAAAAGGGAAAAACGTCGTACCATTACATTCCCAAAAACCCCTTTTGTACACATATCCCACACACCCCCACCCCCCCCCCCATCAATCAGCTGAACCACCGCACGACGACCAGGAGAACGACCTCTACACAAACACACCTGGACCAGCCAAGCTATGCAACTCAAAACCCCCTTTTGATACATATCCACACCCCCCCACATCAATCAGTCGAACCACCACACGACCGACCAGGAGAACCACCTCTACACAAACCACACCTGGACCTGCCAAGCTAAACTGGGGGCCCCGTCCTCCTTGCTATCGATTTCCACCTGTTATCAACTCATTCTATCTCGCCGTGCATTCCCTCCCGGCTCCCAACCCTTAGCGAAATGAACTGGGTGTAATTGGATTATTATTTTTTTTTAATCGACTTTTTTTTTTCACTCGTGTTGGTTGTTGGTCAAATGGTTTTACTAGCAGGGAGGAGGAGGGAAGAGAAAGAGGCGAGGGAGGAGGGGAGGGAGGGAGAAGGGAGGGAGGGGGGAGGGGGAGGGAGGAGGGGAGGAGGGAGGAAGGAAGGAAGGGGGGAAGGAAGGAGGGAGGAGGGAGGGAGGGAGGCGAGAGGGAAAGAGAGGGAGAGAGGGAGGAGGGAGAGAGAGAAAGATATGGGAGAGAGGGAGGAGGGAGGAGAGAGTATATGGAGGGAGGGAGGGAGGGGAGAGAGGTATATGGAGAGGAGGGAGGGGAGAGGGAGATATGGAGGTAGAGAGGGAGGAGGAGGGAGGAGAGGGATATATGGAGGGAGGGAGGAATGGAGAGGGAGGAGGGGTATATGGAGAGAGGGAGGAGAGAGAGAAAAGATAAAGGAGAGAAGAGAGGAGGAGAGAGAGAGAGGAGAGACAGAAAAGAGAAAGAAGAGACCGACGAACAGAAGAGACAGGACAGAACAAGGACAGAACAGCGCAACAAGACATCAGCAACAACGACCCCCCCCTCCCTCCCTCCCCCCTCCCCCCTTTCCCACCAGTGCACCCCGGAGGAGGAGGAAACACAGGAGGTGCCCCGCGGCCTCCACAAACTAGCTCATGGTCACACCGCAAAGAGCACCTGCAACTGAGAGGAACTATTCGCAGCTCAGTTCAGTTCGTTCTGAAAAATCCGTGTTTCCGGAATCTTATATTTTTGTTTAGGGTTTTCTTTATCTATTCATTATTTTGAATCTATATCGTCTGTAATCTATATTTTTGTTTAGGTTTATATTTATCTATTCATTATTTTGAATCCATATCATCTGTAATCTATTTTCTTCGTTTTTTCATGTTTATCTATTCACCATTGTTTATTTATTCATTATTTTAGTTTTTTGCTTGATTCTATGGTTATCAGGTTCACCGTATTGTGGGAGGTAAATCTGACTGTATTTATCTTTATCGTATCTGCGACGACAGCGATCTCCACAAGGAAAAATAATATTCAATATACTGATTAAATGTGTCTTCATTGGTCACTAGGAAAAACAGGGGATTTAAAACGTGCCAACATCGAAAATAATTAAAAGACAAGTATTAAAAACACTAAGAACTATTCGTCGCTTGATATAAATTTCCACTTTTTTTTTTCTTTTTACGAGTTTTTTTTTATATATTAATGGACTTGTTAACCTTAACCTATTTGGTCCATGTACTGCAAATCATATAGAGAGACAACAGAACAGGTGTACACTACTTACAAGCGGATATAGATAGATGCACACACACACACACATACACATGTAGACGGATCACACTTTGGCAGATATACTTACGGATATATATAAACATAGACACTGATATAGGCAGACACTGGCAGAAGTAGCCGAACCAGTCAACGACAGAACAGATAGAATACACACGCACATACATACATACATACATGCATACACACACACACACACAAACACACACACACACACACACACACACACACACACACACACACACACACACACACACACACACACACACACACACACACACACACACACACACACACAACACACACACACACACAACACACACACACACACAAACACACCACAACACACACTTTACACTCACTCCACACAAACCACTCTTCTTTCATCCACATTCACTCCAGCCCGAACTCCTTCCCCCCCGACAGCAAAATCTCCACCAAGAGGATTTATAAAACGACTTCGGCGTCGGCTCGGAGGCCCCAAGGCAGCTTCTCCCAAATCTACTCAATTGCCGATGATTCACTCGGGGCGCAAAGCAGCCGAGGGAGGGCACCGGGCATCGGGGCATGCCTACTGCTCAACGCTGGGCATACGCTCACATACTCGATGTATTTTTCGTCTACGCGAAGTCCTTTTCCCTTTTTTTCGGGGAAATACTGGCGCGTTTCCTTCTGTATCTTCGAAAAATGGAAAGAATTAAGAAGTAATAATGATAAAAACGTAATTTTTTTAGAACGTAATGCACAGCGGCAGTATGTGCTGTAACCTTGGCCGCGTGTGATTTTCCGTCTTATTATGCGTCACAATTTCTCGGAACATCCTGCTCAGAAGCACCACGTTTTCCTCGTCATAGTTTCTTTAGCAGGAAGGAGAGATAAAAAAAAAAAACACTCCCCATTTTCTTACTTGGTAAAATGAGAAGGAAAAAAATAACACTTCAAAGCTAGCAAATTCACTAAAATCGGACAAAATCCGGAAGTGACTGTAGTTTTCAATTTTCACAACCGATTGCGCGAATCACAAACTTCCTATTTGGTTTACACACAATTCCCCAACACCAGCACACGTTCACACACCCGGGTCCACACGGAGCTCCAGCACTGCTCTTCCTTCCCTTAGAGGCGGTAAAGCCACACTGAATCCTATCTGTGTCTCTCTGGGCCGCCACCCAACGCCCACAGCGGATGCCAACTGCCTTGTTTCTCGCCCACTTTCGCTTTCCTCTCTTTGCGCCCTCGGTTCCTCCTCTATTCATTTTGTTGAGTAGCCATCTCTGTAATAAAGGAAGGGTTGGTATTGATGGTATATCTGTGTGAGTAATAAGGAACTATTTATCTGCTTGGGAAAATGGCAACGGAGTGGGAACACCTCCAACGTAATCGCTAACGATAATAATAGCCTTCCAATTGACAACGTTTAGTTATTGTCGTGTTGATAGTTACCACGCCAGCGTCCCGCCACGGTATGTACACGAAGCAAAGCAAAAAAAAAAAGAAAAAAAAATCTTTTCTCCTGCGTCACAGTCTCCTAGCTGCTACTCGACAGGACCCGCATGTCCCTTGGCCAGTGGGACGCCGCTCGCCCTGCAGCCTCGGTCGGGAATCCTATGCCATTCGAGGGAACTTTCGACCGTCGAGGCCCGGACAGAAAATGCAAGGGGGGGAATGAGGAACGATGCCAGCTCAGACCGGAAGCTTCGGTCACAGCCAGGAGCGCCCTGGGGATGAGTGAGGCACCCAGAGGTAATGGCCGACTTTTCGTGTGTCCTAGCCTTCGAAATTGTCACAGGGCGAGCTGGGGAAGTATAGCACAGCATCATCTACTGAAACCACGTGGTGCGCGAAGAGATCAGCTGATTCGCATATTCCCCGGTGGCCCAAGCAAAGCCCAATGAGGGAATATAGTCCTAAAGACGCTCGTGTAATAATGCACGTTATGAGAAAGACAGTGACATGTCCTTCCCCGCTGACGGTTGGCCGCTGAGGCTGCATTGCCAAATTGGGGATTTCAATTTCAACAGACTAACGTTGTCACATCTCAGTCTGGCATTTTGTTGAGCATTTTAGCACTGATCAATTGTTAGACGAAACAGCCATGATGAAGAGGTGGTATAGTTCATATATTTATGGAGATACGAAAATTGATGGTAAACTCTCTCTCTTTCTCTCTCTCTCTCTCTCTCTCTCTCTCTCTCTCTCTCTCTCTCTCTCTCTCTCTCTCTCTCTCTCTCTCTCTCTCTCTCTCTCTCTCTCTCTCTCTCTCTGTCAAGACAATATTCAAGGAGAGAGAACGAGAAAAGGTTTTCAGAAGCAATACTATTACGTCACAATATTTAGAGGCAAATTATCAGTATATATTAAACACACCGTAGGAAAGAAAAGGAAAAAGAAGGAAAGAAAATGACAAGAGAAACCCAGAGTAAGTTAAACCTTCCGGCTCAGAAATATAACGATTTTTTTTTCTTTTCAAATCTTATTAAAATCTTATTTATTTTTAGCTGTTTTTTTACGATTAGATTTTGTAAACGGTACGTATCTGTAGTAAATTAGAAAGTAGATTAAGCTTTACGAAAATAGTAATCGAAGTTAACTGACTGAATGTCAGTAAGTAAATAGTAATGATAATGATGGTGATAATAAATGATGGTAATAATAATGATAATAAGAATAATGATATTGATAATGATAATATAATAAGTAACCGAAAAGCAAGAACTTTATTTTGTCCAAGTGTTATTATTTAACTTAATTATCATTATTATTGTTTTGTTGTTGTTGTTCTTTCAGTTTGTTGTCTCGTTTAATAATGAGTTACGAAGCAGACAGATATTTCCCAAAGAAGAATCTCCATCAAGAATCTGCACCGCCATTAATAATTTCCTTTTTCCACATCTCTTTTCCTAGATCGATTTACTCCTAAAAGTTATTTTTATTTTTATTAATAATTTATATATTATTTATATATATATTTATTTATAATTATAATTAATTAAAATTATTACGGTATTTCTGGGCATTTTGAGATTTGGGTTAAGCTACAGGTTGGGGAGCGACACCGTTGAGTGCCCGGTAATATTGTGTGTGTGTGTGTGTGTGTGTGTGTGTGTGTGTGTGTGTGTGTGTGTGTGTGGTGTGTGTGTGTGTGTGTGTTTTTCTCCTAGTATCTCTTTCGCTGTGTGTTTGTGTGTGTATGTTGTATGTGTATGTGTGTGTGTGTGTGTGTGTGTGTGTGTGTGTGTGTGTGTGTGTGTGTGTGTGTGTGTGTTTTCTCCTAGTATCTCTTTCGCTGTGTGGTGTGTGTGTGTGTGTATGTTTGTATGTGTATGTGTGTGTTTGTGTGTGTGTGTGTGTGTGTGTGTGTGTGTGTGTGTGTGTGTTTCCTCCCTCTATTATCTCTCGCGCTGTGTGTGTGTGTGTGTTTTGATAATCTAATGTGACATGTCTTTGGATATGTCGGTGTGTTTGTATTTTGATTACCTCGAGAACAAGTCATTGTATGAACTGTTTACCCAAGCAGTTTGCCCGTCTTTAAGAACCACATTTGAGGGTCGACTGCACTCTCTACATATGGTTATTATTATTCATCTTTATCATTATTCATGCTGCTGTTCTTTCTTTAGTTGTTGCTGCACTCTCTAGTTATTATTATTAATCTTTATCATTAGCTGTGTTCTTTCTTTAGTTGTTATAGCGACTGCACTCTCTACATATTGTTATTATTATTCATCTTTATCATTATTCATGCTGCTGTTCTTTCTTTAGTTGTTATAGCGACTGCACTCTCTACATATTGTTATTATTATTCATCTTTATCATTATTCATGCTGTTGTTCTTTCTTTAGTTGTTATAGCGACTGCACTCTCTACATTTTGTTATTATTATTCATCTTTATCATTATTCATGCTGTTGTTCTTTCTTTAGTTGTTATACTGCACTCTCTACATTTTGTTATTATTATTCATCTTTATCATTATCATGCAGTTGTTATAGCGACTGCACTTCTCTACATATTGTTATATTATTAATCTTTATCATTATTCATGCTGTTGTTCTAGTTGTTATAGCGACTGCACTCTCTACATTTTGTTAATATTATTAATCTTTATCATTATTCATGCTGTGTTCTTTCTTTAGTTGTTATAGCGACTGCACTCTACATATTGTTATTATTATTAATCTTTATCATTATTCATGCTGTTGTTCTTTCTTTAGTTTATAGCGACTGCACTCTCTACATATTGTTATATTATTAATCTTTAATCATTATTCATGCTGTGTTCTTTCTTTATTGTTATAGCGACTGCACTCTCTACATTTTGTTATTATTATTCATCTTTATCATTATTCATGCTGTTGTTCTTTCTTTAGTTGTTATAGCGACTGCACTCTCTACATTTTGTTATTATTATTCATCTTTATCATTATTCATGCTGTTGTTCTTTCTTTAGTTGTTATAGCTACCATTACTCCCATGCACATAACGGTTTGGAGAAAGTAACTTTGAAATACGTTTATAACCAACTACTCAAATACACCATCGCCAAAAGAGAGAAAATAAAAGAAGAAAAAATATATATACTCGCCTAAAAAGAGAAAAGAATAAAAATATACTCGAATGATAACAATCTTTATCATTCCATACCATTCCTTTGCACTGATGTTGTCATTAAGGGCGATATTAGTTCAGATTCAGAAAAGGAAGGCGAGGAGCGAATAGAAAACAGGAAATCAAATGTATGGTTGTGTGGCAGTTCTTTAAGAAAATTCTAATCATGGTAGTTATATGTAGGCCTATAAATAATATATATATGTATGTATATTATTTTTTTATTCATTATTTTTTTCTTTTGTCCTTTATGTGTATTTTTTGAAGGAAGATATTTACATAAAGAGCAAATCAACTAAGATATCGAGCAATTTTAAGAGAGATTCGTGTCCTGTAACTCTGGCTGTTTCGAAACCCAAGTTGTTTGTATCAAATTGTGGCTGTTCTTCTCTGATACTTTTTCTATCGTTGGCTTATTACTCGTTGGCCTGTTAAGGACTAGTTGCTCGCGTGGAAATGTACTTTGAATCGTATTTACAACTCACAGGCTTTTCGTCTCTGTTAACTGTACGTAATTAATATGTAATTCTTTTAATGTCCGAAACCGCAGACCAAACCAGATGCAAAGCGGACGGAAATATTTGAAGCACTTGTTTGTAACGGCCGAAGTTGCGTATTTAAGTCTATCGTCTTTATGTGTGTGTGTTTGTTTGTTTGTGTGTGTTTATTCCTTAAGTGTGTGTGTTTGTTTGTTTGAGTGTGTTTATTTCTTAAGTGTGTGTGTTTGTTGGTTTGAGTGTGTTTATTTCCATATGTTTCTGTCCATATGTGTGTCTATGTGTACGTGTGCGTGTCTGCTTGCGATTGCATTTGGCTGAGGGCGGTGATGTGTGTGGCATGCGATGGCCCCGAGCCAGATAACGGGAGACGGGCGCCCTTCGCTATCTGGGCGGAGGATAAGGCAATCTTCAGGTCACTCCCACACCTGACTCTCCGTCGCCGCCGCCGCCGCCAGGTCTTCTGAGTGTCTGCTTCAGGCCAAGGTCTATGTAAGTACTTAGATATACACCTTGCTTCAAGGGAGGGAGTGCCGAGTGGTTATAGGTAGATGGAGAGAGAGAGAGGGAGAGGGAGAGTGAGAGGGAGAGGAGAGGAGAAGAGAGGGGAGAGGGAGAGAGCCAGAGGAGAGAGAGAGTGAGAAGAAGAGCTGAGAGGAGAGGGAGAGTGAGCAGCCAGAGCTGAAGAGGGGAGAGGGAGAGGGAGAGTGGGAGTGAGAGCAGAGGTGAGAGAGGGAGAGGAGAGGGAGAGTGAGAGGAGAGAGAGAGGGAGAGTGGGAGAGCTGAGGAGGCAGAGTGAGGAGAGGGTGAGGGAGAGTGGAGAGCAGAGTGAGAGGGAGAGGGAGAGGGAGAGTGGGAGTGAGAGCAGAGGTGAGAGAGGAGAGGGAGGAGGGAGAGAGCTGAGAGAGAGAGGGAGTGGGAGTGAGACAGGAGAGCTGAGAGAGGAGAGGGAGAGTGAGAGCAGAGCTGAGAGTGGGAGTAGAGCTGAGTGAGAGAGGGAGAGGGAGAGTGAGAGCTGAGAGCTGTTGAGAGCTGGAGGTGACTGTTGTAAGAGGGAGAGTGAGAGCTAGAGCTGAGAGAGAAAGAGAGACAGACATATAGATAGAATGTAAGTGCTCATGTTTATCTTACTGAATATGCATATACATACATATTCACACAAACATACATATACGACGCATACGTATATATGTTCATACATATGCATACATCGCCAGCCAGCGTTAAGACCCCCACCCCACCCCACCCCACCCCACCCCACCCCACCCCACCCCACCCCACCCCCACCCCCAGGACTGGATGACTCCCTTGACCTCTTAGTCTCAGTTTCTTTGAGATTCCTGAACCAAAAATCTATTCCTGAACAAAAAATCACCCTCCAATGACATCTGCAAGTGCCTGGACGTGAGTTGGCGGAGAGATAAACTTGTTGACGCGAAGATGACGAGGCGGTTTGGGCTTTCTTTTGTATGTCTTCTGATTATCTGCCAATTGCTCTTCTTGCTGCGTGCTTTTCGTTTCTCTTGTGGTTACATATATATGTTATATATATATATATATATATATATAAATATATATCTGTGTGTGTGTGTGTGTGTGTGTGTTGTGTGTGTGTGCGTGTGTGTGTGTGTGTGTGTGTGTGTACATATATATGTATATGAGTATGTGTGTGTGTGTATATATATATATAATATATATACACATATTATACTTGTATATAGCGTGGGTGTACGTATATTTATATGTATATGTATATGTATATGCATATATATACATATATATGTATATAAGCATGTATATATATATATATACATACAATATATAATATATATATATTATAATATTATATATATATATAATATATATATATATATATATTATATATATATATATATATGTATTATATAGTGGTGTGTGTGGTTAGTGTGTATGTATATTTAATAAGTATAATGTATATATAGCATACATATGTATAAGTATATATATACACATGTATATATATATATATATATATATATAATATATATATATATATATATATATATATATGTGGTGTGGTGTGTGTATAATATACATATATATATATATTAATATATATATATATATATATATATATATATATATATATATATATATGTATATATATGTATGTGTGTGTTATTATATGTATACTCACACACACGCAAGCACGAATCTAAGACACACTCAAATGTCTTACACAGAGACACGTTTCCCCGAATCGCGTCCCGCCCACAGCGCTGAATGGGCCGACGGCGCCCCGCTCCCCCCCCCCCGACGGACCCTCTCCTTATATGGCCACAGCAACCGGCGCGGAACCCACGTGTATCGCAACGGATCGCAACAGGTCTATTCTGGCGTCCTTTCGCGTCTGCATGATCTCCCCGGCGAAAAGGATGGGGTCCGTGTGAATTTGGCAGGCAGACCATCATCATCGTTATTCTAACCGTAATGCGAGTTGGCCGAGTCGCGTAAAAAAAAAAAAAAGGTGAAACGCTCGTACATCTGCCACCCGCCGAGAGTGAAAGTACCTGTTCGCCAACAAAGGTTTTCGGCTTCGGATTTTGGGCCGAATTTTAAGCTGGTTTAAGATCAGGAAGAGGCAATTTCTGAAGCTGAAGTTAGGGTTTGCAATAACGATCGTGATCATCTTGATTATGATTATATTGATGGCAATGATACTCGCGTAATAATTACAGTACCATGATAACACTTATTATGGCTGTTGTTGATAGAGATAGTTGTTCTTAGCAAAACCATAACCAAGCGAATAGATTTACAAAGAAATAGGAAATGATTAAAAGTAACAATGCCCCACAAATTCTTTCATGACACATTGTAGCATACATGTGACAAACCGAAGAAAAAACTAGATTATGTTAACAAATAAACCTGTTATTAGCAGTAATTCTCCCACAGTTCAAATTATAGATGTCTCACAGCATTGTCAGAGTGGAAGACTTTATATAAATGAAATGTTTTTGTTATCATTTATTAAAGTTATAGTGATTGATGCGTGTCTGTGTCCCTAGTTACACGAACGACTGTTCTTTTAGGTACGATTGAGAAATTTAAAAAAATCGTCGATATATATGCATAGACGATTTTAATTTCACATTTCCCTTAGCCTGATGTAATTCTGACGGAAGACCTGACATCATTTCGTCAATAAAAGTAGAATGCGTCGTAGAATCAGGCATTCACATCCATCCATCTTTTACGCGAACGGCTGTGCGTGTGTGACGTCATCCCCCGTCGCGCGACCTACGGTGAACTGAAAGATTGCTCAAAATCTCATCAATTATATGACACTCACCAACCCATTGCCATCATATCATCTATCGCAATAATAGACACGTAACGCAGTACAT
>NW_020868357.1:722178-729678 GCF_003789085.1 Penaeus vannamei
TCTCTCTCTCTCTCTCTCTCTCTCTGAGACCTGATTCAGATCTTGTTCATTCTGTATTTCTACCACTATATAAACGCCAAAATTCTGTCCTATCCATTTCGGTTTTTGTCTGAAGAGGAACTCGTGAAGGTTCGAAAAGTTATGATTATTTTCAGTTCTCATTGTGGCCATTTTCATATTAATCTGTGAATAAGTGTGTGCGTGTGTGTGTGTATGTGGGCGTGTGTGTGTGTGTGTGTTGTGTAGTGTGTGTGCGTGCGTGTGTGTGTGTGTGTGTGTGTGTGTGTGTGTGTGTGTGTGTGTGTGTGTGTGTTGTGTGTGTGCGTGTGTGTGTATGTGGCGTGTGTGTGTGTGTGTGTGTGTGTGTGTATGTGTGCGTGTGTGTGTGGGCATGTGTGTGTGTGTGTGTGTGTGTGTGTGCAATTACTAAGCAACTAATGGGCAATTAACATGGGGCAATTCCGGTAACTTGCATGAGTCCAAAACACGGGCTTCGAATGTCACCTTCAGCTTGAAAATTAGAAATGTCTCTTGTGTGCTAAAAGGGGGGTTTCAAATGCCCCGAGTCCATTTCTGAGGGTTCCGATTCCAAGCCCAGTACCAGGGGAAGGTTTCATACACAGAGAGGTTTGCTGAAGCTTAGTGTGTCCAGGAGACGAATAGTTAAGTTTGATTTTAAGTTAAGTGCCAGGGAAGGTTTCATTTGTACAGAGAGGTTTGCTGAAGCTTAGGTGTGTCCAGGAGACGAATAGTTAAGTTTGATTAGGTTTATTTTAATTCATTTGCCAAACAGCTGCGGCCGCCATGCTATCCCAAGTCACCAGCGGCCGCCGGCAGTGTGTGTGTGTGTGTGTGTGTGTGTGTGAGTGTGTGTGTGTGTGTGTGTGTGTGTGTGTGTGTGTGTGTGTGTGTGTGTGTGTGTGTGTGTGTGAGCCCGTGTCCTCAGTGGCAGCGCCGACGTGCCTGTCCCTGACCTGGTAGGTCCGGCGGGCGAGGCTGACCCACCAGGAGAAAGGTGGGCGGAGGAAGGGGGCGGGACCGCACGCTGGCGCCGCCTTCTTGAGCCCGTGGTAGGCGTCGGGTACTGGCGATGGGCGTGGTCGGGCAGAGAGAGGACTGGACGCTTTGCTCGTGGTAGGGGTGGGGACGGGTAGGGGTGGGGGTGGGGGTGGGGGGGCTGCTCACAGGAAGCTGTAAAACCCTCCTTTATTGCTCTGCATTGCTGGCCGCTGCACATCCAGGCGATCTTTTTCGCCTCACAAACTTTGCGGAAAAAAGCGGGAGGAAAAAACGCTCTTATTTCTGTTCTTCGCTCCTCAGCAGATCACGTAGACAACTACGAACCCTTCCTGAAGACAAAAAGACATCCCTAGCTTGGGGCGGGAGATGCCAAAGGACGCCCACGCCGCTGCCGTGCTGGGATGACTAAGGTTGTGTAGTAGTAGTGATGGACACTGAATGTGTGCGGGAATGTTTGGGAATGTGTCACGAAGGGACCATTCATGCACATGAGACCTGCCATGGCGCCAAAAGGGGTTGCCATTCGGATGCCAAGGGGACAGTTCCCAGGAGAGGAGGAGGAGGAGGAGGTGGAAAGAGGAGGAAAGAGGAAGGAGGAGATGAGAGGAAGAGGAGGAGAGGAGGAGGAGGAGGATGGAGCCAAGAGGGAGGAGGGAAGGAGGAGGAGGAAAGAAGGAGGAGAGCAAGAAGAAAGAGAGGAGGGAGGAGGAGAGGAGAGGAGAGGAGAGGAGGAGAGGAGAGGAGGGGGGAGGAGAGAGAGGAGAAGGAGGAGGAGGAGGAGAAGAGGAGGAGAGGAGAGAGAGAGAGGAGAGAGAGGGAGGAGGAGGGAGAGAGAGAGGAGGAAGGAGGAAGAAGAGGAGGGAGGAGGAGGAGGAAGAGAAGAGGAGAGGAGGAGGAGGAGGAGAGAGAGGAGAGGAGGAAGGAGAGAAGGGAAGGAGGAGGAGGAGGGAGGAAGGAGGAGAGGGAGGAGCAAGAGGAAGAGGAGAGAGGAGGAGAGGAGGGAAGAAGAGAGGAGGAGGTGGAAGAGGAGGAGGAGGAGGAGGAGGAGAGGAGGAAGAGGAGAGAGGAGGAGGAGGAGGAGGAGAGGAGGAGGAGGAGGAGGAGGAGTGGAGAGGAGGAAGGAGGGAGGGGAGGGGAGGAGAGAAGGAGAGGAGAGAGAGGAGGAGGAGGAGGAGGGGAGGAGGAGGAGGAGGGGAGGGAGGAGGAGAGAAGGAGGAGGGGAGAGAGGAGAGGAGGAAGAGGGGGAGGAAGAGGAGAAGAAGAAGAAGAAGGAAGAAGAAGAAGAGGAGGAGGAGGAGGCTGGGGCGGAGGATGCTCGGGAAAGGCCCTGAAGATGCCGGATCTGGGGGGGGGGGGGGAGTGAGGATGACCTTGTGTTCCTGATCCCTGGATGGGCGTGGCGCTAAGATTAATTAAGGCGACCGGAGGGCGGACCTAGAAAAAAAAATTATTCTGACTTATTTACACAATTACATCCATGCCTGTGTCTTCGATACCCAAAAGCACACAATCCCATATGTTACACACAACTCTATCTTTGATAAATAAAAACTATACTCGGTTCGATGTCCATGTGCGATTTTATAAGATTTTTGAAGTACAAATGAACAACAGCAAGAACAACAAAAACTTCACGGCCAAAGAACACCTCTACAATAATGATAATAATAATAATAATAAAAACGACAACAAATAATTAAATAAATAACAAATAGATAACAAATAAATAACGCAATGGACTCAACTCAATAATGTGATAAACGTAGAATTTATCTGAATTGATAAAGGATAATTCCAGAAAGTCAGGAAGGTATTTATTGTTTCTTACATGGCACCATCAGCAACACTATGTAATCCCGATGAAAATAAGATATTTGAATACTTATACCTTCTCTACTTTATTCCTTATCTTCTACTTATTCTTTTATTCCTTCTCCTTCTACTTTATTCCTTTATTCTCTCCTTCACTATTCTTTATTCTTTCTTCTTTCTACTTTATTGCTTTTATTCCTTTATTCTTCTACTTTATTCTTATTCCTTCTTGCTGGGTTACTTATTTCTTATTCCTCTTCTTCTACTTTTAATCGTTTTATTCCTTATCTTCCTTTACTTTTTTTCCTTTATTTCCTTCTTCTCCTACTTTATACATTCTTACTACTACTTTATTCCTTTATTCATTCTCTACTTTATTCTTTATTCCTCTCCTTTCTACCTCTTCTTCAGTTAATCCTCGCGTATTTACTCATCACCTACGCTTCTAGCAAACTCCTCTATCCTTCACTTTTTTTTTCCTACTTTGGTGCCGGGAAGGCCGCGCCGGCTACTTTAGGCTGCGGCGGCGACGGTAGGCCGGCTCCCACGGTGCCGGGAAGCCTGCGACGGGGGCGGCGGCCGTCGGCGCCGACGGGAGACCTGCGGCTACGACCGGAAGCCCGGAGGCCGGCGGGCGACGGGAGGGGGAGGCCGGCGCCGCGAGGCAGGCCGGCGCCGGCGGAGGGCCGGGCGACCCGGAGGCCGATAGCCTGCGCCGCGAGACCTAGGCGCAGGACCAAGAAACAAGGGGGCAGGGGACGGGCGCAGAGAGCAGCGTAGGGGGGCGGCCGTCACAAAACGCCGAGGAGACGGCGGGGGCGGGGGGCGACGGCTCAGCACGACGCAAAACGCCGCCGGGGGCGCCGGAGGAGAAGGAGGAAGAAGGGGGGAACGCGAGGGGGGCAGCACCAGGGCCAGGAGGAGCGGGAGAAGGCGTGGAGGAAGGAGGGAAAGAGAGGAGCGGGGAGGGCGAGGGTGTAGTTGCGTTCTATGTACTGTCTGCCGGGGAGCGGCAGGGTTTGGGCAGCACAGCTAGAACAGACAGAAGGCACGCGTTTTTTTTTTGTTACAGCACAAGGACGAGCAGGAGCAGCACCAGCGCCAGCAGCAGGCGGCAGGCACGGCGGCGAAGCAGCGCAGGAGGCAGCACCGCACAAGGACGAGCGAGAGCAGGCGGGAGAGCGCGGCGACGGAGGACGACAGCAAGAGCAGCAGCAGAAGCAGCCGCCAGCACGAGGACGAGCACGAGCGCACCAGCAGCACGCGCCAGGCCAAGCTAGGCGGCGACGACGACGGCGAGCAGCAGCCGCAGCGCGGCCGCAACGGGGGCCGGGGCGGGTGGGGCAAGTAGCGGGGCCGGGCCACACCAGACGGGGGCGGAGAAGTCTGGAAAAACAAGGGCAGGGGCAGCAAAAACCACAAACAGAGGGGGAGGAAGGGAGACAGGGGGCGGAGCAAGAGACACACACACACACCACGCACACACCACACACACACACACACGCAACACACCACACACACAGAGCGAGAGAGAAAGAGAACGAGAACGAGAGAGGAGAGGAGAGAGGCAACGGACGCGAGACAGGAAGAGACGAGAGAGAGAACGAGAAGAGGAGAAGTGAGAGAGTTGAGAAGAGAAGAGAAGAAGGGAAGGCGAGAGAGGTGTCAGGTGGGAGAAAGAAAGAAAAAGAGAGAGAGAGATAAGAGCGCGTCGATAGAGGATGAGAAGGGGCGAGGGAAAGGTTGCGAGCGGGAGATGATTTTGTGCGAGACTTTTTTTTGCGCCTATTTTTTTTTTCTCTGTAGCTATCTGCTTTATTAGTGGGGGTTATTCAGGCTTTAGGGTATTTTTTTGTAGATTTTCAAGGCGGGGAGGAACGATGTGGTAAATATATTGGATGAGGACGGAGAAGAGGATATTTTTGTGGAGTGTTAGGAGGGGGGGTAATTTATGAGGTTGTTGTGTATTGGAGGGGGTGAGGGATTGGGGGAGGTGTTTTGTGTTATGGAGGGATATGGTGGAGGGGGAGGTTTGGGAGTTTTTTTGGTGGGGGTGGTGTTTTGGTTTTGATGGGGGGTGGCTGGTGGTTTGGGGGGTTTTTGCTTGTGGGGGTTTTCTCTATGTGGAGGGGGGTTGATATGTCTGTTGTTTGAGGGGGGGGTGAGTATGCGGTTTTTGGGGGGTTTTTATAGTGGGTGTGATTTTTTTGAGTTTGGGGAGTTAAGGAGATGATTTATGTTTTTGTATTTGGGGTGGAGCTTGTGAGAAAGGAATAAGGGATGAAGAGATGAGATGTTGCTTGTATGACATATCTGGCAAGGTATAAGAGAGCGAGGGATATATTGATTATATTTTTTTTATTTGGGCGAGATTTGATTTATTGTCGAGGACGGAGTGATTTCTTTTTATAGAAGAGAAGTGAGAGAGAGGTTTTTTTATTTTTAGTGAAGATGAAAGAGAGAGAGAAGAAGTAGGAAGGGAGATGAGGGGAGAAGAAAGGAGAGAGAAAGAGTCTATTTATATTTATTTTATATATATATATTATACTTTGAGCCCAGACAGAGAGGTAGGATACTCCACTACTATTACTACATGCTAGGTAACACAAACCATAATATCTCCGTAGCTTCTATGAGTTTTCAGAATCAGAAGGTTTTGGCTAACACCCTCCCTCTCTATTTCTATTTCACATACCTAATTTTATTTGTATTTCTATTTTATACCTTTTCTTTTCACATACCTATTTTCATTATATTTATTTATACCTTTTCTTTTTTTTATTTCTCTAAGATCCCTCTCTGTCTCTAAAGGGATCGGTTGTATAAAGAAACTGAAACATGCATGTGCTAAGACAACGAACGGAAGGACCATAAACGCATGAATTTACATAAGGTTTTTTCGTTGTATAGATTCTTAAGGCAAACTGCACAAGCAAAACAACGAAGAGGCTTATTTTTTATGTTTTATGATTATATGCATATTAGGAGAGGTTGGGTTAAAATGTAAGAAACTAATTTTGTATCGCATACTTGATGATATAAGATGATGTGTAATTTACTATTGTTATCAAAGCATTTCTTCATCATCATTATTGTAGTAATAGTGGTTGTATTAGCATCGCTATATTTCATTATCTTCATCTTTGCTGTATTCTTATCATTATCACATCATCATCATCATTACTAATCATAATCATTGATATGTCTGTTCATTATTTTATTATTTTATTATTATTATTATTATTATTATTACCATCATTATCATTATTATCATCATCATCATCATCATTATTATTATCATTGTTAGAATTATTTTTTTATCATTACCATCCTTATTATTATCATTATAAGTACTCTTTACAAAATTGTTTCTCCATGATATTATTACATTATTGTTATTATTTACCACCAACGCCCTACCTTTATTACTGTTATATCCACCTATATTTATATATGATAAGATATTCATTTTTTTTATTCATTTTAACACAGAGAACGCAATAAAACCACTTTTTCTGCTTCGTTTTTTTCAGCCAAATAAAAACTGGCGAAGCAACATGGTGTAACACTGCCTGCGGAGAACGGTGGGTGCGGGGATAAAAAAAATAAAAAAGGCGGGAAGGAAAAAAGTTATATCTTGGCAGGTTATGTTACATTTTTTTATATCATTATTTATTTATTTATTTATCTGTTTATTCATTTTTGTTAATATTCGTTTTAGGGGGTATGATTGTGAAACTGTATTTTCTTTTTTATCTGAGATATGGAAAATAAAAATAGATAAGACTTTCCATTTGTTGATTTTAAACAAATCTGATTCACAATGTCTAGTTAGTTAGAATTCTCAAAATAAAACTTAATAACTATTGTTTCTGAAATGTTTAAGATATATGACTATTATTGCAGGCAACTTCAATCAGTGTGGAATTTCCTGACTATGTCTCACTGTTTAAAAATTCGGGGTTATAGAAAAGAAAAAAGAAAAAAAATGGCCATCTAATATTTTCGGAAGAAACAGGTAAGAATTATACATAAAAAATCTTTCGCTTTTGTGTTTAAGAAAAAAATAATGAAAGAAAGCACACACGAATATACGAACAAAGAAACACAAAAGATAAAAGTAACTCCAAAAAGTAAGAAAGAGAAGAGAGATGCACCGAAAAAATATACTTTTTTTGTCAGCCTTTTTCATTCTTTTTCCAGATGACCAAAGATGAGTTCAGATTTTCTTTATTTTTTTCTTGGCGAAGTTTTTGCACGAAGGTCAATAACCGGTGATCCTCGTGTGCACTTGGTACGAAAAAGTTCACCTAAATTTGAATATAAATCAAGGTAGATATGGATAAAGATTTTTCCTTTATGTAAATGTAATATTTCTCTGGAATATTACCATACATATATGGATTCTAGAACCGTAACTTCCATATTTTTTCTCTGTAAACGAAAGTACAAAAAAATAAGCAATAAAACAGTTAAGAATAATTTCCAGGTTTTTGTTATTATTCCCGTACCATCATAGTGTTGCTGTGAGCATTAAGAAAACCCCAGCATATGATGTCATTTGCATATAAAGGCGTGAAAAAAAT
The DNA here is from genome assembly GCF_003789085.1 of Penaeus vannamei. NCBI lineage: Eukaryota > Metazoa > Arthropoda > Malacostraca > Decapoda > Penaeidae > Penaeus > Penaeus vannamei. The sequence goes on from NW_020868357.1 coordinate 729,597, forward strand.
GCGCTTTTTCTAAACATAAAAGTAGAAAAATATGTGAATGGGAATTAGCGACTTCACAACACGATATGTATCATGTATCTGA
>NW_020868357.1:739678-742178 GCF_003789085.1 Penaeus vannamei
TTGAAACGGGCGCGGCGCAAGTAACAAGGGATCATAAGCCGGTAATAATATATGCAAGAGGAGAGATTTCGTTCCAGGTGTGTTCTGCTCGACTGGTTCCTGTAGCGGGACCTCAGGGACAAGGAATTCCTGTCCCTCCGGCCCAGGACAGCAGCCAGACCCGAAGTTCTTCCTTAAGCTGGTCTTGGAGAGAAAGCTTGAGTCTAAGTCTATCGAAATGGCTAGAGGCTCCAGCGGCCGCCGTTGCAAGGCCGAGGAATGTCAAATGATTTCTCCCAATTGAGATTCCGGAGACGAAATCTGGAGAGAGAGAGGGAGAGAGAGAGAGAGAGAGAGAGAGAGAGAGAGAGAGAGAGAGGAGAGGGAGGGAGGGAGGGAGGGAGAGAAAGAGAGAAGAGAGAGAGAGAGAGAGAGAGAGAGAGAGAGAGAGAGAGGAGAGGAGAGAGAGAGAGAGAGAGAGAGAGAGAGAGAGGGAGGAGGAGAGAAAGGGGGAGAGAGAAGAGAGAGAGAGAGAGAGAGAGAGGAGAGAGAGAGAGAGAGAGAGAGAGAGAGAGAGAGAGAGAGGAGAGAGAGAGAGAGAGAGAGAGAGAGAGGAGAGAGACTGAGAGAGAGAGAGGAGAGAGGGAGAGGGAGAGAGAGAGAGAGATGAAAGAAGTGTGAGAAAGTGACAATCCAAGATTTTTAAAAGAATCTTTAATGAGATCTTCAACGGAAGATGATTATTTACATTCCAAAGACTAACACGAAGACATGCATTCCTTAATACTAGACTAAAGGAATAAAACACTTTGCATTCTCCCGTTAGGTGCATAAAAACACCAATAGCAGCGGCGGTCAGTGACCCTGTCCGTTAACAACAGCTCTGCCTCCTTCTGGAACACCTCCCGACTGCCCAAACACGCCAGCTGCCAGCCATGAGGGAGAGGAGGAGGGAAGGAGGGAAGGATAACTGTCCTTTGTTAGGTTTCCTTTGTTTTTATGGCTGTGATGTCTTCTTTGTTGACTTCCGGGTGAGGGTTTTCGTTCACTTTTTAGTAAGATGAAGGGATGGTAATCGGTGGAGGGATTTGGCACGGATCAAAGTGACGTTATGTGTTCAGTCAGTTAAGATAAATATTCTCCTGGATGTGAACGAAGAAGGGACGCACGAACGTTTTGTTCTGTTATTGTGATAGTCTTTTGTGTTTGTGTTCTTAATTGCCTCTTATTTCTGAGCCAAGATGATGAAAAATGATGTCAACAATCTACAAGCATGTCTAGCTTTCCGTGTTTTGGAATTCAAATGCTGATTCGCTTTCAATTCTGTGATATGGTTGTCAATTATTAAATGAATGTACCACTGGTTCACATCCTGTCATGGCTAGATATTCATTCAATATATATGCTGTGGCTGTGATTTTTTTTCTGGTGTATGCATGGAATATGTTTAATTCCCCAAAACACGATGTCCAGGAATTATTTGCAGAAGAAAATTGCTACGTCATTCGTAATAAAGGGATGAAGTTGGTGCATGTTGAGTTCATTCCTTCAGGGGAAAAAATGCGGTGAATGTACAGTTAAATATACCTATTTCTTTGAGACTTGTTGGAGCCTTTTTATCGCGAAATTAACCATATCCGGTTTTCTCTTCAACAGAGTATTGAAAAGAGTGGGGTTTATGCTACAGTTGTTGAAGTTATTATCTGTTTTATGCCTGTTGGTTCATATAATCACATCTTTTATATATAATTATGTTTTTACATGATGTATGTGTACGACAATCTTACACACACACACACACACACACACACACACACCACACACACACATCACACACACACACACACACACACACACACACACACACACACCACACACACACACACACACACACACACACACAACACACAACACACACACAAACACACAAACACACAAACCCAGTCCTTCCCCCTGCAACAAGCAATCCCAGCCTCTGCCTCTCCTCCTCCTCAGATGATGAAGCGCACTTCCCTTCTGCTGCTGGTGGCGCTGGGGGCTGTCCTGGGGGCGCCTCGGGACCAGGAGGAGAGCCGCGTCTCCAGCAGCCTCCCCGCCGAGCACCGCCAAGGCCTCCCGCCCGTGCGAGTGTTGGAGACCCTGGACGCAACGGTCGACGCGTGAGTGGCCAGAGTGATTCTGAGAACGATGAACCGTATTTATGTTGACTAATGTAAACAAGGTATGAATTTCTGAGATCGACGAACCGTATTTATGTTGACTATGTAAACAAGGTATGGATGGGAATGGATAACTTTATTTATTTAACCGGTTTCGTGTATATCCGTCAGAAATACGTCTGTATATGTATTTAACCGGTTTCGTGTATATCCGCCAGAAATACGTCTGCCTCTGACAGAGAGATATTCGAAACCGGTTAAATACATCTCTAGTATTGTGAAGTTATCCATTCTCATTCATACCATTTTCTACAGATATCGATAACGTTTATTTAGCCAATGTACATACACGCAGTTTGACA
>NW_020868357.1:747178-754678 GCF_003789085.1 Penaeus vannamei
TATTACCTCAGACTATAAAATATGTCATGGGAGCCACAACAATTGGCACATGTGTGATTGCGCAAGGTAGTTTGAATGATCATATCCAGGATGGGCACACACAGGGCAGCAGGCAGTGGAGACAGTGCTTGGTGGTGCGGGCAAAATCCCAAAACTTTATAACATTGACAGGGAAGAGGGTAGGATAGGACTCGACTAATATGAAATTTATGAGGGAGGTCAAGTCTACGGAAGGTAATTCTAGCAATGTTGGTTGACTTTCAGCGGCATTGGAAACAGCCCTGTTACAAGTATTAAAGGAGGAGTGAGGTTGGGCAGGAACAAGTTTGCCAGTGAGGTCAGTCAGGGAAGATAGTGCATGAGCTTGGGATTCAAACGTAACTGTGGAAAGGCGTGAACGATCGGGACAGCTACACATGGAAATTTTGCCTACTTCTTTTTGGAGCCTTTGATGGAAGAGGAGGGAATTGTGATAGTAAGGGGCTGTAGAGGAATCACAAAAAATCGATCCCACTTAGTTGGGTTAAAAAGAATTCTCAGAAGAAGGGGTTGGAGAGGAGAAGGAAAAGGAAAGTGGAAAAAGAAAAGACTGCATAATTGGTTGAGCTAAAGGCTGAGGCCCAAGGTTGGGGCGATCCCCAACATAAGGCCTTGGTCTCATCTCCTAAGCCCCGTGACAACAACAGGCATGAGACTGAGGTGGGTCAGGGTATCAGATGGAATCAAAGTGACAGCCATCTAAACCATTTGTACATTTTTAAAGACATATCATAATGACAGTAAGAATTTTCCTGAGTTTGTCAAATTACTTTCATGCAAAAGGGCCTTAAACTCAGACAGTATATATATTACAAATTACTTCTATTTTCCAGGTAAATCAAAACAAAACATGATTTGGTTCTTTATTCAAAATCAACTTATGTAGTGGGTAGTCTCTGTTGCAATGTGTTACAATAATTGCCTTTGATCATAGTATTGCACAATAATTTCCGTTTACCTCCCTCGAAACAGTAGGCGCCATTCTTACAACTTATGCCCTGAACGGCACCTGCACGCCTATGCAATTGAGCCATCTATATAAGGGCTAAAAAAACAGACCTTACTCAAAGTATTATAAAAAAAAAAACTCATGAAACACAAAAAACAATCTTTAGATAAAAGACTAAAGCAGTTTTTAAGTCAAAGTTTCTCCCAAGTTTGAAATGAAAAAGAAAAAAGTAAAAAACTGACAATGCCTGCTCCAAGTAGCAACTGTAACACAAAGCATCCAAAAAATATTTATACAATAATAATATCACTAATTAATAACAACAATAATAACAATCATAATAATAATCATTGATAGTAAATAATTTATTATAATAACTGATACTAAATAACTAATAATAAGATAGTAAATAATCAATAGTCATAATTCATAAATAACAATAATTGATAATAAATATAATAAATAAACAATAAGTAATAGTAATAAAATAAAAATAAAAAATAATAAAAAATAATACCAATAATAATGACACTAATAATACCAATAGCAATAAACAATGTTAACATTAATGCACCAAACAAATGAATGTGCTCGACACCGAAGGTCATCCAGCACTAAGGTAAAGTAGCAATAAATAAGAAAACAATAATGACCATAAAGAAAGCCAAAGGACGACTGAACACCACTACACAGCACAGCACCATGTGAGATTCTCCTTGGTCCGAACGGGTGGAAAAAATACGCATCCAATACTCTAAAACAAAGTCGTTAATACCGTGTGTGAGTAATTCGAAGAACACTCGACTTCTTGTGAAATTGTGCACGAGAGGAGAACTTGAAGAGAGTGGCTTATACGGTACACCAGAAACGGAAAAGGAAGAAAGAGAAAATGCTAAAAAAACACTTTTTGTCATTCCCAGAGTGAACAGAACAGATACAAGTGCAGAGAGCTAGAATCTGGAAATTATATTATATATGATAAATCTCTACATCCAAGTACAACCATTAAATTCTTTGCAACTTACAATATCAAGTGCAGTATCACCAATTGCCCTACATCATACATTTATTTTAATGTCCCCTCCCCAAAAAAAAGTTAAATAGATTAAGCAGTAATAATTATAATAAATAATAATAATAATAATAATAGTAATAAAAATTAATGCATCAGAAACTTTCGGAATATCAGTACCATTAATAAAGAAACGGTTAGTCACTAAGAAAAGACATTCCTGCTTGCCATTACCTCACTTCTTTTTTCATCACAAGACAAATATGCCAATGGAAATGACTCCTGAAACGGTCAGTCATTCCGGAGGGAGCACTTGCGAGAGATATATAGTTAGTATCACTGTTCACTTTTTAACACCCTGGTTTTCTTTTGTTCATGAGAGCTCTTAAAACCCATCATGTTTGGATGTTAAGACTTTTTACAATACTTTCGGCAGCAAACTGGCAGTGAGGCCTACAATTAACAGTATCATCAACATGTATCCTTTCAAAGTAAATACTTATGACAAAATCTAGCCACATCTATGTTGACATTTTCTAAATAACTGGCTTTTCTGACTAAACTTACAAGCTTCTTGTACAGTGTACCTTTTCCTTTTAGTGCACAATCAACCAACGTTGTGGAAGAATCACAATTCCAAAAGGTCAGGATTGGATTAAACAAAATGTGACCATGCACGGGGTACTAAGAGATTTTTCCACAAGCTATCTTGGCTAACTCTCACTGCCACACTTGAGGGCAAACAAAGCTGGTTCTGTAACAGAACTCCATCAGCTGTTTTCTGTCTTTGTAATTCCTCATATAGTTTCCTTTTCACATTAGCCAGGTAAGTTCCAGTGGTCAAGAATAAAAATCTTTTATCAGAAGAAATCACTCATTTACAAGAGGTTACCGTTGTATAAAATTATAAAATGTTGTATTTGAGATTATCTGACCTTGAAGTTGTTTGAACCAAACGGAAATGCGAGGGAAGCACCAATGCTGGGCTGTGCAAAGACATCAACATGCCTTCATCTGGTTCTGTACATACAGATTTATGAAGCCTTTGTGGAATATGAATATGCCATTTGTGTTCTCTTGTTTACACTAATTATAGATCTTTTTCTCTCTAAAAATTAATGTTCTATGAAGTTCTTGTATAATAGGACTATGAGACGTTTTGGAAAGACTGATTAAATCAGAAAAAAAACATTGTTTAGCTGACACAATAACTAAACAAATTATGAAAATGATACAACATACCTATGAAGGAAGTATTTCAAAACTGATTTGATTGGTTTGCTCTCTGTATCAAAACAAGGGAGATGATGAAACTGGTACATCTGACTCGAGGTGGACAGTCCTTGAGCTCAATTAAAATACACAATCCAAAGACATTCCAGGAAATCCAAGTCGCATTGGGTCAAACCGGTGCTAATAATTCCTCTCCTTCTGTCATGCTAACGATGGAACAAATCATATCTTTTCTTTCTAAATAATGAAATACATAATAAAAGAGAAAATATCTAACCTACATCAAAATAAGGAAGAGATGCACAACCAACTGTAGAAATTGTAGTATTACAATATTTTGATTTTTGTAAAAGAGACTATAATAGCAAAAATAACAAAGACGATGGTAATGACAATAACCCTTATGATCACTAAGCACTAAGGTCAAATCCAAACTCTGCCTTCCAACACGAACCCATCAGTTTGTTTGCTACGGGATTTGTTCATCAACCTCTTTCATGGTGGCATTAAGTACATGGATGGACACGAAATTAAGGAAATCTACATACCTTGTCAATGCATTCATATACCAGTGGTAAATCGTGAGACTAACTCAAGACAGATCAGGTATCGTAAATAGATCAATTGCCTGTATCATTTTGTTGTATCCCCTGCAATTCACAAATCCCATCCATCCAGGATAATATTCTCATATATATTGATAATATCATTAAGAATGATAATGATAATTATAATAATGATAATGATTAACAACAACTGTCACAAAGAATTGATATCCTAACTTCTTGCATCCACAGCATATTCTAAATAGAAAAAAGGAAATCACTGAACTATTTCCCAACAAGTAGTCATTTCACAATACTGGCAAATCGTCTGATAACATTTCATCTGCTTTCATGATAAAAGTTGCCGCAAATTATGGACAAGCACTCATATAAAATGTCAAGGCATGACAGATGTGGTTCCTACTAGTCTATTGTCTGTTTACTGGCAATTACTAAGTTCACAGAGGAAACAACTTAGAAACAAACAAGGGAATTACGGAAAATAAGTAAATTATTTTAGCCGACACGGAATGAAACCTGATTTACCCAAAGCTCAGAAGTTGACAGTACCAAATATCTACCGAGGCATTCTTGTTTACACTCTTGGGGTATTTCTATATACACAGTAAATAACATCTTTAGTTTATAGCTGACTGTACATGGATATGGCACTCATGGCTTAAGGTAATAACAGATGAAACGTGTTGCCATTTGGTCTCAGGCCAGCAAAGACAAAGTTAAAATGTAACAGCACCATATCTGGTATCAGTAAACATTAAAAAAAATCATCCATCGAAAGAAAGAATAAAATGACAAAAAGTAATAATTAAGTAGTAGTTCACGAAATAAAACGGCCAAGGACAAAAAGAAACTTGCAAACGCCCTTACTACTTTGACCACATGTCAGTGTGAAAGGCCTGTACGTGCGGCTGCAAAACCAAGACCTATGAGAATGCTATCATTTACAATTTACACTGTACAAATAGAGCTAAACTTGGAAGGCTGAGGTAATACCCTTATCAGTGAAAGTAAGTTATCATTATGCTTTCAACAAACAAAAGCACGTAAGCTCACAATCTAAGAATCATCAAAGTATATGCGACCAGGTCCATTGTTTTTCAGGTGACGGCGGTAGGACTTGTAGCGGCCCGACGACGCCATCTTGACCCGCCATTCCATGTCACGTTCCTCCTTCCAGGCCTTGAATTTCTCCTTCACCCACAACTCCATGTCTAGGTACTGTAACTTTATCTCCTCATCTAAACTCTGGAAAAGAATAATCACCATTCATTGATTATTTTCTTTTCTAAATGAAAAAAGGAAAAAAAAAAAAAAAAAAAAAAGAAGAAAAAAAAAGGTGTGATGGAATGATTTACACACCTTCAAATATTTCAGTCAACAAAACTACAAGCATCTTCATTTTTTAAAAAGTAACAAACTTACATCAAACTGTCCGCCGCTCATGCCCATATTTTTCCGGATAATGTACAGTTTCTCTTCATCTCCGTACTCTTCCCGTAAAATGCCAAATTTCCAAACCCAGCGGGCATACCAAGAAATGTACTGAAACGTCCAATATGGAAGGAGCACTAGCTGCACCCACAAAATATCCCTGAAAGTCAAGGAAAGAAAAGCATCAGCATCTTCAAACATGATGACCGTTTTGAGAAAATGTGCGAAGTTCAGTTATCTTTAACACTGTGTTCAATGGCCATGCCTGCTGTTCTCTACCCATTCTTATTTGCAGTCTTTGTTGGGATGGAGAACATGATTAACAATAATCAACAATATAATCTAGCCTCTCCAATAAGTATGAGGATACAATGTAATAAAATCTAAATTTTAAGAAAACAAGGTCTGCCTTTTAAAAATAGCAAGTGATGAACAAGGAAGGAGAGACATGTAGAGCAGAACAGAGGTTAAAATGGGGACTAAGAGTGACTTTGAGAGAGTAGGGGAAGCAAATAATTCAAATATTCTCACTCACTGCCATCAACAGACCTATTACATGCTTTAGTTTAACTTCCTGCCTAGACAACTACATGCCTGGGATACAGAAAAAAAAAAAAATTAATAAATAAAAAAAAAAAAATGGGACCTGTCTTTACCAAATACACATCTGTAACCTCTATGATTCAGGTGATGTGACCATCACATGAAAAAATCAGGGTCAAGGGCAGGGTGACATGAATGTGCTGCAGTGGAAAAATCTGGGCAAGGGCTGTAGTGACGAGGAATGATTTGCTCCGAGTGCACAAAGCTTCTGGAGGGTGACAAGACTCTGAGCATTTAGGAAGGGGCTCTTGCATTATTCCTATATGTAAAAGAGCATGGAATGTAACATTCGTGAGCCATGACTGGAAATATGGTGCACCGGGATCTATTCCTGTCTGCTGTGACTGGCAGCACAGGTTGTATTATAGAATATTGAATATTATGAAAACTTTTTAAAATCTTACTTATTGTTATAGTTCCCTAGTGACTGATATGGAGACTTTACAAGGAAACAGTAATATCCATACATACGCATATAAAAGGACACTATAGACATTAAAAAATAGCAAAAATGCAAAAGGCTTCTGCCGAAAAAGATAACGAAATGGCAAAGGGAAATGGAGTTAAGTTATGCCATGAGTGTTTGTGTGCACCCAACCTACAAGCCACAAACCCATGAGGGTAGCCACTCAAGTATGCGCAACGCCCAGATTTTGGGCCACATGTGGGCAGCAGGCACCAGGATCAAAGGGTTTAAATGAAGCCTGTCCAGGAGGGATTAAATTCAGTGATCCTGATTTAATATATCTACATCTTTAAACTTAACCTGTAATATAATGGAAGTCTGAGCCAAGTTAAACCTACAGACATCCAAAACACCAACAATATACAACAATAATACTAATAATGAATCAATATTAGCAACTGCAATAAATCAAACCTGCTACCTGTACGTGGGTTTCGCGTAAACGCCCCGAATGTCCATCTTCTTTTCGATGACCTGGCGAATCACCTTCTCCTCCTGCTCTCTGATCTGATCCTTGGACATGCCCTTCAGCTTCTTCTTGTCTGTGATGAGCATCCCCTCCTTCTTGGCTATCTCCATGGCATGGATTCTGTACTTGGGAACCGTGGAGAAGTGCTTGATGGCTTCCTCGTATCTGCAGGAACAAAAAAAGGAGGGTTTAGGTCGTCATCATTTTCTTATTTAGACAGGCAATCTAAAGACAAGGATTGCAAACGACATACACTAAAGGAAGTCCTCCCCAGCAAGGTCTGTGACTCACTTTGTCCATCCATTGTAGTACTGAACCAAAGAGATGCAGGATATGGTAACGGCAAGCACAATTCTGACATCGACATGAGGTGCCATGCGCCTGCGCCACGCTCGGTATACATTTTGGTAGAACTGTTCAGGGTGATCAAGCATGTAATCATAATCTTCTCTTGCTTCATCGTCCCTTAAGATGTCGTACCTGTGAAAGAATAATAAGATTTCACTTACAAAATATGCCATGGTTAGTGGAAGGTTAATACAGGATAATTCAAACACAAGCCACTCTTGACAAACTTTCCTTGATCATACAATCTAGTAGATACCCTACTCCCTTTGCCTTACACAGAGGAAGATGGAGAAGAGAACAAAAGAAGAAAAGAGAGACTTGGTGAAGTTGCTCCACTCTTTTTTCTCTCCTGTAATATCCCTGTTATTCATTAACCCACTGAGG
>NW_020868357.1:759678-763332 GCF_003789085.1 Penaeus vannamei
GTTCACTCATCTATGTGTAAATACGAACACATACATGAAAACAGCCCCGAGGGACCGCCAGGGTGACGTCCAGGCGAGGCTTGGGGTGCGACAGATAACCACAGGTGTTCCTCCCTCGGCACCCCAAGGGAACCCCACAGAGCCCGACCCCGACAGGTGAGCCCGCACACCTGCCCTCCCCCGAGCTCCCTTCCTGCCGAGGGCCCCGGAATACACCTGTGGCTGCGTGTACCTGCGATTTCCCCAGTGACGCAAGAAGCCGCATGCAGTGTGGGGACGACCTACTGCCAGGCGAAAAAAAAAACGTAAACATTGGTTCCGATTTCTGAATGGAAGTCCTGCGGGTTTTCCCCTGCGCGCCGCGACTTACGTTCATAACAGTTGTGCTCGCCGCAGTAGTAATCCTCCACGTAAGCACTGGACGGCTGTAATACAATACATGACAAGTAGAGCAGCAGGACCCACAGCATTGCTTCCTCCTCGGCGGTCGGTCGGCGACTGAGTGTCACAGCATCGACAGCCAGCGGTGTTGCCACGTTGCGCTGTTGCCACGTCGCCTTCTGCCGCGCTGGAAGGGGTAACAACTTTATTTTTTTTTTTCTAACTTTGTTTCCCGTCTAACTGGATTTTAATTTTATTTAAGAGAATTTGTATCGCAAGTGGAAATGGGTGTAGGTAGAAGTGAGTGTCCTAAAGTGAGAGATTTAATTTTTAATTTTTAAGGATGTTGTGCAGGTTTGAACATCATCTATATATCATCAGGTATTATTATATAGCATGATATGACTGACAATATCTACTTCATTTGCTTAAATTTACGTCTCTTATAGATATGCGGAAGTTGAAAGACCATTTCGGTGCATATCTTCCTTAAAATATAACACCATCTGGTAACACGTTTCCACCAGCCAGTGACCTCAAAAACACGTTTACGATTCAACTTTTGACCTCTCCCTTAAATTTTTGGTGCATTGTGTATTCTGTATACCTATCAGCTCAACATTCCATCCGCGAAGCCCTTGTTGAATATATAATACGAAAGAACACATATGCAATCACTTTTCCATCAAAAAATAATAAATAGATAGACATGATGGTACAAAGCAAAATGCCGGTAGTCAATTTTAGATTAAATATTATCATACAGAGCCAATACAACTCCTTTTTGGCTATATGAAATATTTGTATAGCTGAGGAATGGATTACAATAGACGCAGATTTGATTCGAAACAACAACCGCATTATAGAACAACTTAAAAATTTAAAAAAACGAAAAATAACACCAGATTACTGGATGCCATTGGACTCCCGTGATAGGAAATGTTATCTTGGTATAGATAGTGGTCAGCGGGCAGACATGACCTTGCCCCGAGCCCTGCCTTGCCCTCATGACCTTGCTCTCGTCCTGTGACCTGGTTCAGTTCTTGTTCATATTCTTTTTGTTGGTCATGTATTTTTGCTTTATGTAGCTATTTCGCTTATGTTTCTACAGTATATACATATATACAACATTATATATAATATATATATATATATATATATATATATATTATATATATATATATATATATATATATATATATATATATTATATATATATATATATATATATACATATATATATATATATATATATATATATATATTATATATATTATATATATACATACTATACATACATATATACATATATATATTATATATATATATATATATATATATATATATATATATAATATATATATATATATATATATATATATATATATATATGATATATATATATTATATATATATATATATATATATATATATATATATATATATATATATATATAGATATATATAGATATGTATATATACATAATATATTACATATATTACATATATATATATATATATATATATATATATATATATAATATATATATAATGTCTATATGTATGTATGTATGTGTGTGAGTGTATCTCTATCTCTCTCTCTCTCTCTCTCTCTCTCTCTCTCTCTCTCTCTCTTCTCTCTCTCTCTCTCTCTCTCTCTCTCTCTCTCTCTCTCTCTCTATATATATATATATATATATATATATATATATATATATATATATGTATATATATATATTATATATCCTGCCTTCCCACAGCCACATGTGCGTGGAAACGTTGCCCCGAATCTCTGTGACGAGAAGAGGTTGTCTTTTTTTTCCTTTTTATCTTCGAGGATAAGACTCCGGGCGCAGAGAAGATAAGGCGCGAAGGGCGGGACACAGCTACAGCCGGAGGGGGTGAGAGGTGGGAGGGAGGGAGGGAGGGAGGAGGGGAGGGAGGAGGAGGAGGAGGATTGGGGAGGGAGAGGGGAGGGAGGAGAGGGAGGAGGGACACAGCTACAGCCGGAGGGGGGTGAGGGAGGGAGGGAGGGAGGGAGGGCGGGACACAGCTACGCCGGAGGGGTGACGGGGAGAGGGAGGGAAGGAGGGAGGATGGGGAGGGAGGGGAGGGAGGGAGGATGGGGAGGAGGGAGGGGAGGGATGGGAGGGAGGGAGGGAGGGGAGGGATGGGAGGGAGGGATGGGGAGGATGGGGAGGGACGGGAGGATGGGGAGGGGAGGAGGGGAGGGAGGGGAGGGGAGGGAGGGGAGGGGAGGACGAGGGGGAGGGGAGGGAGGAGGAAGGAGGGAGGGAGGGGCGGCGGGACACTGCTACAGCCGGAGGGGGAGTGAGGAGGGGAGGATGGGAGGACGGGAGGAGGGAGGGCAGGGAGGGATGGGAGGAGGAGAGGGAGGGATGGGGAGGGAGGGAGGAGGGATGGGGAGGGAGGTGGGGAGGGGAGGGGAGGGAGGAGGGGGGAGGGATGGAGGGATGGGGATGGATGGGGATGATGGAGGGATGGAGGAGGGAAGAGGGAGGGAGGGATGGGGAGGAGGGAGGCGGGACACTGCTACGAGCCGGAGGTGAGGGAGGGAGGGAGGGAGGAGGGGAGCTTGGGATGGGAGGGACGGGAAGGATGGGGAGGATGGGGAGGGATGGAGGGAGGATGGGGAGGGAGGGAAGGAGGGATGGGAGGGGGAGGGAGAGGGTGGATGCGGGAGGGAGGAGGGAGATGGGGAGGAGGAGGAGGGATGGGGAGGGAAGGAGGGAGGGCGGATGGGAGTGAGGCGGGAGGGATGTGGAGGAGGATGGGGAAGGGAGGGAGGGAGGATGGCGGACCCAGGGAGCGAGGAATGGGAGGGAGTAGGGAGAGAGGGGGATGGGGAGTGAGATGGGAGGGAGGGAGGGAAGGGAGGGAGGAGGATGCGGGAGGGATGGGGAGTGAGGAGGGAGGGATGGAGGGAGGAGGATGGGGAGGAGGAGGGAGGGATGGGAGAGGGAGGGAGGGATGGGGGGAGGGAGGGAGGGATGGGGAGGGGGGAAGGGAAGGAGGGAGCGGGACACACAGCTACAGCCGGAGGGTGAGGGGGGAGGGAGGAGGGATGGGGAGGAGGAGGAATGGGGAGGGAGGGGAGGGGAGGGAGGGAAGGAGGGAGAGAGGGAGGCGGGAGGAGGAGAGGGGAGGGATGGGAGGGAGGAGAGGAGGGAGGGGAGGGAGGGAGAGGGAGGAAGGATGGAGGGAGGGAAGGATGGAGGAGGGAGGGGGGACAGGACGTCTTCCAGGAGACAG
>NW_020868357.1:763349-783349 GCF_003789085.1 Penaeus vannamei
CAAAGTTTCCTAATCGGAGGAAGCTCACGTGGTGTGTCTATGTTTCCATGTGCGATTTAATACATAACCTCCACGACGAGATATATTTGTGTGCTTTCTTATTGGAGTCCTTATACGTTATGATGTGAGAGACATGGCCGGCTATATTACATTTCCCCTTCTTTCTTATAGAGACACTTCTTCTCTGGACACGACGTGAGCAGATCGAGAAATATCTCTCCTGCGCACTACTTCTCTCCATCTTACACTACCTTTACTTACCTCGTGAACTCTCTATCCATTTATTATATACGCTTATACTTAATACATGGTTACACATAAAACATATGTAACACATTACAAAGTCATCAAACACACACCAAACGCTCAGACACAGACACACATGTGATCTCTTTAATCATCTCGTATCTTTTTATTTTCCCAAACTAATACGATCAAGACTACCAATCGGATAATACCAGGATTCCTTCTTCTCCTCCCCCTCCTCTCGCCGTAACATACAGCACTCTAGACATCCACATTTCCACCGTATATCCAGCTGCGGACCTACCTCAAGTAATGCCGCGCCACTCCTTAGCGGCCACCCTTCTCGAATTCACAGTATAATACACGACTAATACACACATATCGCTCGCTGTGTGTTTTAACAGCATTTAAGCGCTAATACTCACTACCAACTTGAGTTACATAATAAAAACGCCCTACTTTCTTGACTTATGCACCCATCTCCCTTCTCTCCTCTCTCTCCTCCCTCTGGTTCCTCTCTTCTCTACGCCTCGCTCCCGCTCCTGTTCTTCCTCTCTCCTTCACTCCTCCTTTCCTAGTATCTCCTCCTTCTCCTCTCCTTTCTCCATCTTCTCTCTACCATTTCTCCCCATCCCCACCTTCTCCTTCCACATCTTCCTCCTCTCTCTCCTTTCTCCATCCTTTCTTTCATCCCCTCCTTCCTTTTTCCATTCTCTTCTTCCTCGTGATCCTTCCTCCCTCTTCCTCTCCCTCATTACCGGCCGTTCTCCTCTTCCTCCTCATTTCTTTTGTTTATTTAGCGCTAGTTTTTCTCTCTCTCTCCCTTCGAATCAAATCCGCCCTCCCCCTCTGTTCCCCCCGTCTCCACGATTCTTATATGACCTACATAACATTCGGCTGACATCACACATCACTCCTTTACAGTCTCTCCTCATAAATCGTAGCTGCATGTTCTTATCAGTACTTAATTTTTTGACTGCCAACCTCCTCTTTTCAAATCATTTTACGCTACAACTGTTTGTTAGTAAACACTTGTCATATTTTTACTTATCTCCCTCTCTAGTCTACCTTCTTTCAATGTCGTTAAACGCATATTTTTTGAAAACCTAGCCACTCACCTTTATATGATAGATACGATATTAGTTGTACTTGTTTTAATTAAAAGACACTTATTTGAAAACACTCGCCCCATCTATATTATATCATTATTAGCCTGTACTGTGTTTTATAATTAAAGGAAATTTGACACATACGCCCATTTTTTTCTCTTTTAAGATAAAAGTTTCACGCACGTAACGTACAGAATTTCCCCGCCACAATGTACAAAACCATGCTCAGGATTCGCGTCCTCTGAGCCCCTCCCACTCGACTCAGCTGAGCGAGTACCGCCTTCAGCATGTTGGGGTCAAGTCACTACCCCGCGGTATGCATGCTTCTCTACAAACATGCTACGGCGGTTCAATAAGATATCCGTAATATGAATATACAAAACAGTTTATTTATCAGTGTATTATTAATCTAGAATACAAATACCTGCTGCATATACGGGAAAAAGATCGAGATTTTACTATGATACAGAAACAAGAGCTTCCATTACTCTTCGAACTACATGGTTTTGGTTTCCTCAGAGTGCGATGTTTTGAATGAGACTCCAAAGCGAAGGTCTTGTGCCTCTTTTTGGCTTTGATGTCATGAAATTTGACATCCTCCAGCCACTGGGTCGATTATGTAAAAACTTCGTAGTAATAGTTTACAATAAATAAAGTCTATATATGTCTACCTCTGCTGTTAGCATTGCAAAAGAAGCGTACATTGAAAAGGATTTTATGTACTTCTCAAAAGAGGTTTGGTTACTCTTGCTTTTAAAACTCTGGACAAAAATACAATACTCAGGATCTGTGTCTTTCCCTCTTCTGGGTCCCTCCACCATGCGAATCCAGCCTGGAGGTCATGGGGTATTTCTGGGGGCATTGAGAAATCTGGAAACCATAAAATCAAAGGAAAGTCTCATCGGGCGGGACAGCGGGCCTTGAAGCCGGAGAAGGAGTCGGGATACAGAATCCTTACGCGGTTCATAACAAGCAGGAATTGAGTTGGAACAGATGACTCATTCCTGGTCTGGTAGGCGGCTCTCACTCGGATGCCAGTATTCTCGCTGCCTGCACCCCCCAATAATACATATTACCCCTCATATCCTCACCACCTACCTCTTCAAAACATCCCTATCTTCCCTCACCCCTTTATCTCCCCTCATCTACATTTAAATGTACTACCTCGTCCCCACCTTGCCCTAGCCCATTTCCCCTTTCCTACCTCACCTCCACTACTACTAGTATACTCGTGCTCTACTCGCTCCCCACCTTCCCCCCCCTTCCACCACTTCCCCTCCCCCCTCGGCTTCCCTCCTTCCCCATTGTCGTGTAGTCCCTCCCCTGCTGCTGCGTGTGTCGATAGCTGCTGCTCTCTGTTTGTGTGTGTGTGCCTATCTCCCCATCCCTGTCGCTTTCCGTCTGTTGCTGCTGCTCTGTGTCGTGTGTGTGCTGATACGTCGCGCATCGGCTGTGTGTCTGACCCGCCGACCTCATTGTTGACCAATATGTGGAAATCGTATGAATGATGCGCAACGGAAATCACTCCCTTCACAATACAGGTAGGTCCCGCTATTATCACACAAAATACATTCTCTTGTTTGCTGAAGAGATCTCCCGTTCATACATTCAAAACATTTTCCACACCGATCACTACTCCACGCTCCCTACTAGTCCCTCTCTTCCTTCCCCACTCACGTATACTTTCTCCATCCCCTATACCACTAGTCTATATCCTCCTACATTCCATACCCTAACCCCCTATTATCTACTATTATCGTGTGCGTGCCCACCCCCCTCAAAACATCCCCCTCCCCCACCCTCCTCTCCACCCCCTCCCCTGAGTCGTGCCTGCTGTGTGTGTGTGTGTGTGCCGTTCGTGTTCGCGTGCTCGTCGATCGCGTGTGTGTTGTGTGGCTGCCTGTACATGTGTTATTACTCATTCAGTTGCTCCTTTCATCGCTAACCATAATGATGTATTCATATATAATATTATCTTACCTAGTAAATTCTGTGTATCTATTCATGGATTCTCACCTCCGCTACACCTCAGCATATTATGCATAATATGTATATCTATATGGTCGATTAAGTGTTTATATAAACTACTCTATAATATCTATGACGTTGGCCCATCAATAACAGTCTCCCCCTCCACTGGACTAATACACTGACCAGGCATACATATACATGACACACACACACACACACACACAACACACACCACACACACACACACACACACCACACACACTACACCAACAGGGCAGCACACACATAACTACCACTCCCATTCGTAGTATAGTAACGTGAGTATTATCTTAGGGAACGCCTACTTAAGCCTCCATTCACGGTCATATAGTCATATATTAATACAGTGCGGTATATATATTATATATAAATATTTAATAATATAAAAGTAGGGCGGTATACATAACATATATGTATATAAGGCTTATTATATGGTATATATATACATTATATATATATATATATATAGGTATGATATGGCTGGCTAATTACCAGACGTAATAGTACGATTGGGTACTATTATATATATATACTTATACTACAGTAGACAGTATAATGCATATACACACACACATCACACCACCACAGCAAGTATGATATATATCGGGTAGTTGCTAATAGGTAATATAATGATATTAATATAAGCTATAGGAATATATACTATATAAATAATAGTATATTAATATATTCATTGTTATATATATACTATATACGGGTCTTAATATATATATATATACTAGTATATTTATATAGATTTATACACACACACACACACACACAATATATATATATGACTGAGTACTATATCTACTTCGTTTAAGTATACATATTAATCGAGGTGAATATAGGAAATATTATATATATTATCACTCTCATCCTTACTACTACCCTCCTCCTTCCTCCGCTCCTTCTTATTATATGTGTGTCTGTGCGTGTGTTGCTGCTGTGCGCGTGTTGCTCGTGCGTGTCTGCTGCGTGTGTGGCCTCGTGTGCATGCCTAACTCCTCACCCTCAACCCTATTGTCTCTCTACCTTATACTTTTATAACTTTCCCCCTTTACCCCTAATATCTTCTCATATCCTCCCCTTATATTACTCCCTCCCCGACCACCTCCTCCCTATCTCCATCCTCTCCCTATAATCTTCCACCACAGTCTTCCTCCTCCTTTCCTCTCACCTCATTACATATATACTACCCACCTTCTTACCAATCCCTCCTCATGTTCACCTCTATACCTATTATCTCTCCACCTATACTATATGCTAACCACCACTCCCTCCCTCTCTTCCTCGAAGATGACCTCTACCTTCCTATCTCCCTACATATATCTACCTCACTACTCTCCTGTCTCCTACTCCCTTCTCATCCTCCCTTCACCTCAATACTCCTCATATGTACTCTATACCTATCCGCCTTACCTACTTACCTTACTTTTACCCTCTCACTCTCTCAGTCCCTCCCTCGTCTATCTATTTACTACTCGTATTAATTAGTTCTCCGCCAGAGTTATCAGGTATTGTATGTATGTATGCTTGTACAGCTATGATAAGAGTACTATATAGTATATTGTATATTCTGTTCGTACTACTTAAGTATCATATATGATCTCATATCAGCCGGATAGTGATAGCGGTATTGAGGTATAAATAGTATCGATTTATACGTTCCATATATATATTGCTATAGCAGTGATAAAGTTAATGTAAGTATAGTAGGTAAGGTAAGTAGAGGGAGGAACGGGATAAGGCTATATATTATATATATATGCTATATGTATATAGTGAAGTATATAGATTGAGGTATTATATAATAGGGGTATAAGTCGTATGAGGAGGTGGAGGATGATAGAAGGTGATGAGTATATATAGTGATACAATTATTAGGCTACATATATACACACACACACACCACACACACGACACACAAACACACACGACCACACACACACACACCCACGACACACACAGCACAGCCAGCGAGCGACACCACACTACACACTACACAAGCAGCAATGGATATATTAAATATATAGGGGTGAAATAGGTATATAGTATATATATAAATGATAGTATAAGAGTAGTAGTATATATTGGATATATAAGGATATATATAGCTAACACAAACAGGCCCCAGACACACACAACGCGACACACACACACACACCCACAACACACCCACACACACACACACACACAGCGACAGCCACACACACACACCACAATTAATAATGGGTGTGAAAGTAGATAATAGTGTAGTTGAGATATGATTATGTATATATTATATGGTCATGATAAGGTGTAGGTATTATATAGTATATGGGTATCAGCAATATATAATATGGGTAAGGGTAATAGTATGTATAAATTGAGGTATATAATAGGGGGAAAGAATAATAGGGTAGGGTTAGGTATGGTATGTAGTGTATGGTATGAGTAATGTAATATATAGTGAGAGGAAAAGAAGGCGGAAGTGATAATTGGGCTTATGAGGGTGAGATAAGTTAGGTAAATAGGGTGAGGAAGGTGAGGTAATATTGACTAGTATAACATAGGAGGAGGCGTGAAGGTATATATATGTATATATGTAAAGGTGAAAGGTATAATAATATATGTATGTAGTATATATATGTATGTATAGAGGATGAGGTAATAGGTGAGTAATGGGTAGGTATGTGGTATATAAGTATGGTATAATTGAATATATATACTATAAGGGTGAAGATAGCGTACAGTGACATACATATACATATACATATACAAGTATAATGATAGTAATTATCCAGTAGAGTAGGTAGTATTGAGTATATATTATATATAAGTATGGAAGTAGGGGGCGATATAGATAAATATAGGGTATGAATGTATGAGTATATTGGGTAGATGAGGAGATAGATAAATAAGGGATATAATGGGGGAAGTAGTATAACGGAGAAGGTAAGGTAAAGGGGGTATAATATATGGGTATGTATATAATGAGTAGTAATAAGTGAATACAGATAATTACTATATGTAGTGGTATCGAACCAAAATAAGATGTTGTATTGTAATTTATATAAGATGTAGAGTTAATTATATAATGGTATATAAATAGATAGGTAAGTAGGTAGGATAAGTAGTAAAGGGAGGTAATGGAGAATAGGTGGGAATAGGGTAATATAGGTATAGGATGAAAATATAAGAGTATGGAGAGGTAATGTATATGTGTGTGTGGAGTGTAAGGTAGTAGGGAAGGAAGGGGGGGAGAAGAGGAGGTAGATGGGAAGGAGCGTGTGGTGTAGTGTGTGAGTGTTAGTGTAGGTGATGTTGTGTATACTATATGTGGAGGAAAGCGTAGGGAGGAGGAGTAAGTAAATGAAATAGATAAAGGAAGTAAAGTAGAGGGAGAAGGAAGGGGGGAGGAAAGGAGGATACTATATACTAGTAGATGATATATAGTAGAATAGTGATAGGGAAGTATATAATATAGGGAGTGAAGTCAAAAAGTTATTATGTGTGTAGTGTGTAGTGTAAGGTAGTGTTGTGTGTGTGTGGTGTGTGTGTGCTGTATGAGAGAGTGAGTGGTTAGGAGATATATGAAGGAAAGATGTGAGCGTGTGAGGAAGAAATATGAGTGTAGTAGAATAAATATTATAGGTCATATATATGTATGGTTAAATAATACGATGTAATGTGAGATGGACGCGAAGTAAAGAAAGAAAGGAGATAAAAGTATATGAAGATGTAGATAGTTAAATAATGTGCATATATCATGTGGTGATTATATGTGTATAAGGAGGTATGTATATATTGGTGTATGAGAAATATGGTTGAAAAAGAGGAGCGGTAATATTATAGAAGAATAAGTATGGATAAGGTAAAGGTTAATAAGTATATAGTGATCGATGTAATGTTAACATATGATGGTGGGTATGTAGTGCTATGTTAATATATATGTAGTGGGTATATATATGTTGCAGAACGTATGAGGTGTGAAACAAACTGATTAGATTATTTTATTGTGTGTTATATATGTATATCATATAGATATATATATATATAATATTAGTAGAAGAAAATATAAATAAATAGAGACCCGCAGGAATATAGCATATGTATATAACCATACAGTGAAGAATATATAAAATTAAAGATAATAACATTACATAAATACCATACATAATAGTTTATATATACATATATAGTAGTAGTAACAGATATATATATATATATAATATTACATAGATATATACCATGTTTATATATTATATTATATTACATAGTGAATATATATATAATAGTAGATATAGGGTATATTATATATAACATATTCTAGTATACATATATAAATAACATGAAATATATATATTAATATAATATAATTATAAATATATACCTATAGTATAGATAAATATAATATTATAATATATTATTATATATATATATGATATATACATATACTGCGATATATATTTAATATATATAATATATATATATATATGATATGGTAAAGTATAGTAGTAATAATATATATAAAAAGTATATATAATAATATATGATAGTATATAAATATATACAACAAATATAAATAAATAATTATAATAATAATGGGAAATTACGTATATATATATAGTAGTACTAGTACTATATGATATATATGTAGTATATGGTGTAATACTTATAAATATATGTGTGAGTGTATATAATGGGAGTATATCACATGGAGGCTATAAATATATGTTGATGTGTTCATAATATGGAGAGATAGAAATATATTATTGTATGATATAAAAGTAGTAAGGAAATATTATCAAATATTAAAAGTAAAGGTAGTAAATATATATATTATATATATATAAGATAGATAAGAAATAGGATATACATATACATTATATATACATATATATAGTATTATCAGTGTTTTTCAGTCTAAATGAGTGTTGAATAGCACTACTGAATATGATTTTAGAATACCCAC
This sequence comes from Penaeus vannamei, assembly GCF_003789085.1. Classification (NCBI taxonomy): domain Eukaryota; kingdom Metazoa; phylum Arthropoda; class Malacostraca; order Decapoda; family Penaeidae; genus Penaeus; species Penaeus vannamei. The sequence goes on from NW_020868357.1 coordinate 771,669, forward strand.
ACAATACATATCTGCAAAAAACGACATGAGCCCTGCCCTACTGAACCTCCCCGTGTCAGAGCCAGGGCCTTGTGTTCTGGTCATGCAGAATCGTCTCATGTGTTCTGCAGCGTGTTCATATAAGTATTATATAATCATTTTTGACATGAATGACATAAAAGAGATTTCTTCACCTTTGTATTTTCACTGACATCACCTGGTTTCATAAGGAGCTTCCTCAAATCTCTTCTGATTCACCTCATGAATGAAAAAGACAGCAAATAAACAATGCTTATTACTGATATGCCCATCATAAATGATTTCCAAAAAGTCTTCAGATCTCATAGAGCATGGCTTAATACTAGAGGTGATACCAGCCATTACTTTCCATTGTCCATTATTCAAGTGAGTCATGGCGATCTTGCTGATAGTTATTAGAGAGAGATATCCTAGAAAAATAATCTTTTGAGGCCCTCTTGAAAATGACCCAGGACATCCAGACCAGGCAAGTCCCATAAAAGTGAAAGTGGGGACCTCCAGTGACACTCAGGAGCAAGGCGTGTATGTGGACATCAGGAAGCTGTATGCTTCAGGTAGAGCTGTCTTAGAATGGGTTGATCCTTATCTATAATGGTGAATAGTACTAGCATTTGTATTATTTTTTTGTATTCATCTTGAATGCACTGAGCTTCCTGATGTTTATATATGGTAAAGGATGCAGGCATCTCTGTTTTTATACCTCTGAGGGTGATGGCCTCTTAATATTTTATTGGTGGGTGCAGACTCTTAATAACAATATAGACATTCCATATAATGTGAATCTATATAAATAGAAAACTTCAATTTAAATTCTACAAGCAGGCACTCTAAGGTTCAACCATATTCCTTTATAAACTGAGCAAGACTGATAGCAATAAAATGTTTCATGTTTACAGCTGTGTTTGATAGATAAAAAAAACTTCCATGTCTTAAATGCACACAACAAATATTTAAAGCAATTATTCCATACAGTCATTCTGTCTTCATTAAAAAATCCTTTATCCTACATATTACATCTGACACAACATCATGCAACTGATACCATACTGAACAAGTCCAAATTGTCTTTTCTGAGCTAGGAAGATGAATCTTTGATAGGTATAGAAAAACAGAGACACAACATTGTCTGTTGTGTCTCTTGCAGATATTGCAATCATATAGACAAATCATTTTATTTGTGTAAACTAACATGGTTAGGCTAAATCATTACTAAGAAAGTTTCATTACTTTTTATTTTTATCCTATACATTAAAGTTGTAAAATCACAGCATATTCAAACAAATTTTAAAAATTCTTGCACTTGTATAAATCACCAGTACCAAGACCAGAGGCAGTTTTACATGTATGTACACCAATCTTTGTACATTTTACTGTATGGGCAGGCTGGTGGGTGGGTGTGCAGGTGGAGTGTGTTTTTGTTCAACTGTTTGGCTTGGCTTGTGTTTACTTCTGAAAATAAGTCTTAGGTATCTACAACAGGAGGCGGCTTATATCTGTGCCCTTGCAAGTCCATATCTGAAAGAGGTTTCTGTCGATTTATACAGACTTGCTGTTATTTACAGCTTGGCAGTTGCCAAGATAACAATCATGTTTTTAATACTGTACTTAGTGGAAAATTTTGCAATAACACTATCATGATGCATAGATATGACCACAAAACTAGTGTTTTCTTGGTTATAATCTAACTTTCTTTATTATTACTATTATCAATGAAAACATACTTTTAAAGATATTTTTCATTCACTAAATAGATGTCAACCAATACATAAAATAAAATAAAATTAACAGAGTTACATCTCTTTACGCTATCATAAAGTGAACTAATTCTTGTATAACTTCAAATCATACATCTGTAATCAGGATGAATGAAAATTCGAATAAAAGAGCAAAATGGCATACCACAAAAAATATAATAACCATATTCTATTGTACATGTTACAATAACATATCTCCTTGATTACTGTGGCAACCTGTTTTTACTTCATAAATCTGGCATTTTCTTCCTTTTTCCCTTTTTGATTATCATATCTATCAGAGGGGAAGTAAACTAACAAGATTAAATATATTAATATTACTAATTTCTAATCAATAAATACATACTCTCATTTTCATTCCCTTGTTGCTGAATAAAGGACTCCATCTTCACATGAATCAAATACTTTAACACCAACAACTCCCTTTCTGCCTTTCAAGTAATGTACAAATAGGACTTACTATTTCATAGTAACCATAGATCTAAATGCCGATGTCCAGTTATATTCCAGGAATAACTGCAGTAAACAGTAAACTTTGGCAACTGTACGGACTCCCAACGAAACGACCTAAAATCAGCATGACCAGTGATCAATATGATCAAGGAATCAGAAGGGCCTTGAAGTCCGGGGTCCGAAGTCTCAGGAACCGACAACAAATGTCATCTGGGTTCAGTATCATTCAACCATGAAGATGTTGCTGAAGTGAGAGGAGCACATCCTGTTCACTTCGTCTGAAACCCCCAAAGTAAAACATTTAATCTGTGAACCAACTGTTTTCTGGATAAGGGTGATTCTTCTCAAGAATATATTTAGCACAAAGGTCAAGATATTAGTTCATAACCAAAAGATGGCATGATGGCCTACAATTATAAGCTATATATGCTATACAAAAATATCAATGTACAGCTGCACTATTTCATCATTCAGTAAAAGCTAAGCGGAAAATAAGATCAAGTGGATAACAGATTAATTCACAGTGGAATAACAATTATGAAAATACATATGTACTTGTGAAGTACACAGTACATGAATAAAATTAATAAAACAACCCTTCCCACCCACCTCATACTCACTGAAACTGAAAGGAGGAAAGAAAGAAAATTACTCAGAGCAGCAACATTTTCACATTACCTGTGACTTCCACTAGGTTGGCATTTTTGTGACTCACGACAACATAAAATTCCCGTCCGTCTCCGCATCGACCGACCACCCAGTGATCTTGGGATGTTTTCACCACCAACTCTCCACTATTACACCTATAATTAAAAACAGAATCAGCTAGAAGACAAAGGGAAAATGTGGCTCATAAGTATTTCAAGATAAATACAATGTTAAAAATAGCACTATTTTGTTACGAGGATATTTAATCAGTAAGATAAGGAAGTCTAGAGCTTCATGAGTATTCAGGATAGCTAAGAAAACTGACTCTAATTTCAGTCGCAAAGAAATGGAAAATTTAGCACGTAAAATGACTTCCGAGTCTACTGCCCTGTGTGCGATAATAATGTATAATGAGGAAAGAAAGCAAGCAAGACTAGAAAAATTGTATAAAACAAATAGAAAAAAAAAAAGTAAACCATCTTTTCAGTTCTTATTTTCATACCTACTCATAAGGATGAATATCAATAATGATTCATAGTGATAATAGTGATGATAATGATAATATCCATAATAATAATGATAATAGTAATAGTAATAGTAATCATAATAATATAATATAATAATAATAATAATAATAATAATAATAATAATAATAATAATAATAATAATAAACACTTCCTAAGTAATCCATCCATATATATGATTCGCTCATTTAACAAGAAAGTAAAAGTGAGATTAAAATAATACACAAGATGAAAGCAAAAATAAAGGAACTACATCTGAAAAACTACCATGGACCATTATTCTTGAAATGAAAGAAAGAAAGAAAGAAAAAAGAAAGATAGAAAGAAAACAAGAAAAAGAGAAAAGAGGGACTACATAAATAAAATTCAGCTAACAGCAACAACAACAACAAAAGAGTTTAACAGAAATAACCACTTTATCTCGTCTCCTTTTGCCTTTGTCCTTCTCAGTTCAGAATCAGATCATAAAACGAACCTTATTCTTTAAAATATTCAACAACATCGATCTTCAACTTACTTTTTTATGTCTGTGTGCATGTCCGCTATCGTCCGCATAACCTCCACACTGACAGACAGGTTGCCACCGTGGACTGTAGTTTTTGTCGCAAGATTCATGTGATTGTGATAGACGTAACGGAAGGAGCTGCTGCTTCCGCTGTCGGAGCTGGTCCCACTGCTGGACTTTTTGTTGATTTGTTCCCCTATATCACTAGCTAATTGCGAAACTTTGGCTTCTAAAACTCTGTCGATCTTTTCATATAACGCTGGAGTTAATTTCTCGTTATCTGTAAGGAGTGGGCAGAATTCACAATAAGTACAGAAAAGTAAACTACTTCCTCTGAAAAAAATCATCCATTGTCTTCCTTACAATCATCTGATAAAGTTATCTAATGAGAGTAAAATGAGATATATTTTTCTATTCACCAAAACAAACTTGTGTTCTGTAGTAATCGGAGATCTGAACAATTCCTATGTCATGAAAGATCTTCCACTAACAAATATGCTTCCTTCAAAATTATTTTAATGTTAAGGACAGTAAAGACTATGAAAAATATAAATTATTTACCTCAGAATTTTATAAAACTGCTTGCAAGTCTTAGCTTCATTTGACACTAGTTACAAGACATGATTATATAAGATCATGCCTCTTAGTTATACAAAAAGAAAAAAGAAGAAAAAAGAAGAAAAAAAAAAAGTCAGACATCACATATTTCCCATCTAATTTATCTTTCCTATGACAAGTTTTTTTCTGCATAAAGACAATAAATAATAACGATAGCAAAAAACTTAATGTATATGATAATGATAATAGAGATAGAAAAATATAGCAACAACAATGATCAGAGGATTTTGAGACATGAAAATACCTGGTAAAGTGAGGCAGACAGTCGCTCCTGCAAGCGTGTAAACTAACAAGTGATGTGGCTTGAGGTCTCCGCTCTCGTTGTGCGCGTGTATCTGGATGCTGGGAGTTACTCCTATACCAACAAACCTAAGACATCGAAGCAAGGAAATAAATTACTTTAAAAATGTTATTCTCTTCACTTCACTGCAAGTCATTAGGCTTAAAAAAAAAGAAAAGAAGAAGAAGAAAAAATTAGGAAAAATAATTGATGATGACTTATAACCACAAGATCTGAAGTAATATCAGAGAGGCTGGTTGACAAATGACATGAACACATAATATTCAAGTTAGAAAAGAAAAATTATTAATATTAAGGTCAAGTTTGGCAAAATTTTGTAAGGATAAGAAGTAGAAGAAAAGTAAAATACATCTAAATAACTTATAATTACTATACAGAAACATTCAATACATGCCTACACATATATACATTACATCAACATTATCTATCATATAATTATGCTTGATCTACAATCTTTTGAAGACATATTTTGCATACAAGTAAATATGATAATGCAGTTATAAAATCCAATTTCCCATTTTGTTTTCTTGCACTGATTTAAAGATTGTGTAAATTATGGTAGAAAAATAATAATAAGAAAGAATATAGACAGGAGAATGAGAATAAGAATAAGAATAAAAAGCAGTATGAAAATAGAACAGGAGTCCTATTAAGCTGTGGAATAATATTTTCTTTAAAATGCATACTGTATGCTAATCAAAGTTTGACTGAACATGAAATTGATGATAGTCATATGATCATAATGCATCACAATCATGCACTACGAAGACATGTTTGTTATTGGCCAGGCTATCGAAAGTCATGCATCTGTATGTTAGTTTCATAAATATATTCTGCCTGAGCCACTGAAAACAAATCATTTTCAGTATGCAAGTTTTCGTCCTGTAACTTATAACTTAATTACATGTCTATATTGACTCATCATAAAACATGAAAATTCCTGAACAAAATCCCTATAATCACTAAGAAGCATCCAAGTTTTAGAAGCAAAATCTAAATGCTAAAATCAATCTTCAATCAATAAATACCGAATGCCAAACATCTTCTACAGAATCAGCCACAAGATATAATAGTTGGCAGCAGTAACAGGACGTGTATCTACAATTCTAACCACCACACATGAGCACACCCGTAAAGATAACTTTATTTCACAGTTATGACAATACCATCATAGCATGCACCTGCATTTATAAAATACCAGAATAATATGGCTAGGTACAAATTAATTTGTTCAAGTTAGCATCATATTGAGATAAAACAAAAAATCACAATAATATAAACAAAACTTTGCACCGGAAGAATAGCTGTTACAAACTGGTTAAACAAACAAACTGGTTTTTGAAGGAAGTATATTTGGCAGTGGTGGTGGACCTATTTCAAGTATGGCATATTACATATCCCTGGAATTATGAAAGATGGCTCTATTTCATAGATTTGCTAATAACATGACAGCACTCCATTATCTTTTATTACAACTTTGTGAAGGGAAAAAGTATGTGTTTTCAGTCTATTTCCTATATATAAGAATGATACATGGACGGCTATATGAATAACTACTTTGTGAATAGTCTCATCCTGTGAAACACAAAATAAAAATCAAAGTTCCATGGTATGAAGGTAATAGCAGTCAGACGGTGCAGTGCACACATACACAAATGCACCATTAGTGCCTAGTAATGTTTACACTTAAATAAAATCAAACTGAATTTATGGTCTTTCGGTAACAATTGCATCCTACACTTGTTACCGAAGTCAATATGTTAAAATCATCCAAAACACACACCCATGCATTACTGCTACTTGAACTCCACAACGTCCAAAACTTACTTGATATTCTTGTTAAATTTAAAATGCTGCAATTCAATTCACTGCAGCTTCAAAGATAATGATAAAGATCATAATGAAAAACAAATGAAGATAAAACAATGAATCCACTGCCTTCGTCCTTTCACAAGGGCCATCTTGCCGGAAGAATCCCAACCAACGTGCACAACACACTACAAGTACCTGCAGCCAGGATCCCTGTACCTGGAGAGATAGCTGGAAGCTTTGGAGGGATGGCCTGTCGAGCTGCTACTCAAACACCCTGGTAACAGCTGGTTGTTCAGGTACTGGGAGAGAGATCGCAGGTCCTCCATCCCCAGACCACACCTGAGATTGTAGTTCCTCATTAGTCTGAATACTTGGAAGAGGAAGAAGACAGGCAGAAGGTTAAGGATAAGTTAAGGAGGAGAAGAAGGAAAAGTAGGAGAAAAACGAGATGGCAAAGAATACAAGTGAGAAAGAAATAGAGAAGAGAAGACAGAGAAAGATATGAAGAAGGGCGAGAGGAGGAAGAAAAATAAGTAAAAAAAATTGGGGCATAAGGCCTTTACAGTTGATCATGTGTGTACATATCACAAATGATATCAGTTAACCTCAAGGTTTTAGAAAAGAAGGCACTCTAAGTCCAAAGAATCTTAATAACAGAACACTAAAAATGAAAATAACAATTTTCTTCATCTGATCAAAACACCACAAGGCGCCAACCAGTAACACTTCTTCCCAAAACACACCAGACAACGTGATTATTGTAAAAGAAAGCCGTGTGGCTGATGCTGGGGAAGGAACCCTGAAGGAGTGAGAGACAGCAGTGGATCCTCAGGAATGTCTGTCTGTCAAGGGGAAGGAATGATACGCCCGACCACACGGAAAGGATGTCGCCTCCACTGACTTCCACCGAAGAGAGGTACTGAAAATGAGAAATTGAAAATAATGTTCTTATACATTTTTGTTCCAAATTTTTTTTTTTTTTCCTGGTGGGGAAAATTTCTACACTCTAATAGAACAAGTTATTCATATGAACAATAACATAACAGATCATGCTTCTCTTTATAAACTTATCTCACTGTTTTATTTTGTTATTATTTCATAATCTAATTATGAAATAATAACATTAAAACGCACTCTTACTCAAACATCAGTAAGAACAACAATAAAAACTGGAGAGCATTATCATAATTACCAGATTATCATCTTCTACCCATCAAAAAATACTACAATAGAGAACACCAAAAAATTTACATACACTACTAAAGAAACTGTTTAACGTGGACTTCAGAGTCTGTAACCCTGAAGTCGTCTGGACCCTGGTGAAAGATGCATGCTGAAGGGTGAAGGCACGGTACATGTTGACTAGCCGTGCTCGCAGGACCACATCTTGGACGCCCTCGCTCTGGTATTCCCGTACCGGCCCTGTGTCTCGCTTCTTTGTGATCCAGCCCACTGATACTGTCTGAAGAAGTTGAAAAATGTTTAGATAATTGATTGTTATCAAAATCTGTTGTATGTATCATGGGATTAACAGGTATTGGTCTCATCATTATATGAGCAAAGTGTCAACTAATAAAATCACTCTAACAAAAGCAATTAAACTCTGTTCAGAGTGTACAAGGGGAATGTCATGTATTCCGCTAATCACTATAAAAAGAAAATATCACTTTGTAACTCTCTGCTGTGAGAGGCACCCATATCTGCTGTGTGTGTTAAGAGAACTTCCAAAATTCCTGTTCTAACCATTGCATGAACAGTAATTCAACATGAATGAAAAACAAAACAAAAAAACATACCAAAACCATCCAGATGTTGGGTTCTGGCTGGTAAAAGGCTTGTCGAGTCTTCTGCGTGTGCACAGCCTCGCAGTCACCATCTTTCTTGAAAGTACTGTAACAGAAAGTATGCAGATATTCATCATCTTCTTAAATTTCAAAATAGTGGTATTCACTTTAGAGTTTATCAGTCTCATCAAGACCATAGAATCAGCTTTTGAAACCCATGTTAGGCCAATCTTAAAGTCATATTCATATATTGTTCCTGTTCCTAATCACACTTACATATCTAACTAAAAGAAAAGAATCCAAATGCTACAAAACCTTAAGTAGAAAAGTCAAAACAACAATAATGGAAACCTTCTGACAAGGAATTCATGTTCTTACCAATGGGTTAAAATGAACAACATCTAGTATTTATCTCTGAAAATGAATCACTTCTTTCTCTTTTTGTAGGGATATAAATGAAAGAAAAAATCTAACACTTTTTCAGTCCAACTTTCTTCTCTATCTTATCTGGCAACATAAAAACCTTGCTATCACGTCCAAGAAGGTTACCTGTACAAGACTAGGCATAAATTAACCAATCAATTTTTTAACCCTTTCCATCTCATGCAATGCTTAAACACACACTCACAGAAAAGAGACTGAATAATATCTTCTTTATTTATAACTTTACACCTTTGCACAAACACTAACCTTTCATTCATTTTGGCACACTGCAGGGCAACCCTAAGATGTTAGTTCCTATTGCATGTCGCACTAACATGCAGTTAAATACAAATACTTGGCAAAAAATGTTTGGGATACCTCTGATGATAAGCCTTGTACGGTTATTCATCATAATTCCTCTCTTTGGTTGCTTTACTTCTCTATATAGGTTTTGTTACATAACTCTGCTATTTAGTTTATACTACTTTACTCTGATTTATAGAAAAAAAAGTCCAGGGAACCCAAAAAGTAAAGTAAAGTACAGTAAAGGGAGGACAATAGCTCAGCATACCTATGACATGACACATGACATTAATAATCGAATGAAATCAAATAATTTCTGCCCCAGCTGGAAAAAAAAAAAAAAAAAAAAAAATAATAATAATAATGGCAAAACTCTCATGCTTTGGTCTTGCACATATAGATTTCTGGCTGGATAATGGTATTTCAAAAAGAAGAAGAATAAGAAAAAAGTTGATGTACAAAATCTAAACAGTAAACAACAGGATTTGGTTTTATAAGTACGACACAAAATACCTTGAAAATCTGGTAATAGCTTCTGCCAGCCCCACATGCCGAACTTGTATGTCTATCTCAGTAGAACTCGGATGGTAAAATAATACTTTCTCATGCTCCTGAAAAAGACGGATCGGTTAGCTCCCTCATCAGGGATTAAAAGGGGATTTAATGTCTCCGTACACTGAATATGAAAACCCTATTATAGCCCCAATAAAAAAGATTACATGGAGTTATCAGTGAAAACTCATGCCTATAACGATGCAAATAATGGATACTTGAAATTCGGTTTAATATTTACTCTATTTCTCAAAACAAGAGATACCTACTCTGCACTAGAATTTATTAAGTCAAAATGGCAATTTCTCACTCACTTCATTGTGTGGTGACAATAATGAAAAAAGAAAGAAAGAAAAGAAAAAAAAATGCAATTTATTCTCTGAGGGATAAAACTAACAAATACTGAAAACAAACAGGTATTTGTTACAGAGAACGACACTTCCTCCCAGAGACTAAGTCGAAAAGAATTATGCTTTCCTGCAGGCAATCCAATGATTTTATTGATTCTCAGCATTGTGCGAATGAATTGTCCTGGAGATCGAGTACCATTTCTCCATCAACGATCTTGACTTGATAGTCCCATTAGCAAGGGAAGGGCATAAAGTATATCTGGGAAATTATGGAGTAAAACATGCTTAAAGAAGAAGAATAAAGATCAAAAATGCGTAAAACTAGCACTAGCGCATAAAATTAGCCAATGAAACTCTACAGAAATAACTGCCATCTTTGAAATTCTATGGACTGACACGCCAGAATTCAAAAACTATGGGAACCCAACCCATATTTCGGCAAAACTCTTCCAAACCCCCACCCAAATCCCCTGATTCACATTCTCTTTACCTTGGTATGTACGGCAAGATAGAGGTGCATTCACACCATAAAATAATAAACCAAATACCTTTATATCTAGAACTGTCAAACTTTCATTTACTTCTTTCTATCATCTGGATTGCTTCGATTTTAATCACTTTTTTTGGCGTCTGGAGCTCTTGATGGCCCTAGATATCAAACTGGGATCATTACTGAAGTCTATTTTATCTTCTTTGTCACTAAATAGTCTTAAGAATAACCCAGAATCAACACAGCAAAGGAAACGCAACATTTCTTACCGGCGTTACATCTCAAAATGAGCGGGCCGACAGCTGTCAAACTGGTGGCTACGAAAGGAAGTGTGAAATGCAATGAACGATGTGCACGATTCTAAATAAGGCTATAAATCAATCTTAAAACATGTAAATAAAGTAAAATAACATTAATAAAAGTCTTTAAGAGCATAAATGTGTAACAGTATACACTGATAATAAGCCAAATGTTTTGAGATGCGTGTAGTAACACTGGTACAACTTAGGCATCGCTGTAATGTGTTCAGCGGTCAGTGTTGTGTTTTTCTTTGCACAGTAAACAAGCTAATCAGCTTAGAATTTGAGCGGCAGCCGTTCGTTATATTTTCATTATTTAGCGGTAAATATGAGTCCGCTGCAGCTTACACTATCCCGCTCTATTTCTTCCACTCTATATCATGGCAGTGTCCATTTCCCTCTATCTATGCGCGTTAGTGTCTTCAACTTAAACCGAGACTGAAAAATACATTCTGGCTAAATATAAGATAACAACCACTCAGATAATTTTCTGAAAAGTTTGACTTAGTTTATATGATGTAAGGCAGCAGAAGCTAAATTGTAAAACAAAACCCGGTAGAAACATCCACTCTTCTCTGTATTTATAAGATTTGTATATGTTAAGGAATTATTGTACAAGATCGGGAATCCTAAGGCGAGACGCTGCTTATAGACCTAAGTGACGATTTACGGTCAAATATAGAACCAGTCTAAGCAAAGGAGTATTGCTGGGTCTCAAAGGCGTGAGAAACATATCGGTTACAGTAAGTGGCTGCTTGCCATTGTGCCGCAGCGAGTTTTACTCCCGAGTGGATCTGGATGCAATGCATAGGTAATAAAATTGCGAGATATTAGACTTGGTTGGACA
>NW_020868357.1:788349-790849 GCF_003789085.1 Penaeus vannamei
CAATCAAGCTTAAACTAGTTCTTTCTTTTGCTTTATTGTTTAGTTTTATTATCCTTTCAATGTTGCATTTTATATACTCACGTTTTCTGTTTTGTTTTATCGTATGTATGATTACTTGTATGTGCATTTATGTTTTTATTTTGTTAATTTTTACTTTGATATTGTAAGGTCAAGCGATCCAAAACATTTTAACGAATTAGAAGATCATTAATTATCGTAATAACGACACAAACAATTGGCAATCAAACATGGCGATTGTCTTTGTTTACATCGGGAAGTTCAGCCAAAAAGGAGTGTCCGAATTCGTGCGTTCGATCTCTGGAATCTGTTTTGTCATTTTGCAAAGCCCATAGAGTCTCCGAACAAAGTTAATTAGAGCGTTGCCTATGGTCAAAGGACGTTAAGATTTTGATTATTTAAATGGAATGGGATTTGTTTTATTTTTAGTTGTTCTGAGTTTTGTTTTGATGGACCGTCGTAGTTTATTTTTCTTTTAGTTCATTTGTCTTAGTTTTTCGTTTTTTTGTGTGTGATTTTATTCCATTTAAGTTATGCTTGATTTTACCGTCCTATTCGCGTTCTAGTAATTATATTCACTTTTATATTTGCTCATTTAAGTTTAGTTTCACTTTTAAGTTTCCTGCATGTTTAATTTTTGCATGTTAAGTTTTGTTTTACTATTAAATCTTTTCTTGTTTTTTTTTTTGTTTTTTTTTGTTTTTGTTTTTTTTTTTTATTATTATTTACAGTTTGGTTCAGTGTATTTTAATTGCCTTGTCTTTCACTAGTTTTTTTTCTAATTCTACGAAATTTTCTTTTGATTTTAGTCTTTTGTCAAAGTTTTAGTCACGGTTTATTTCAGTTTTCTAATAATGAATATTGTAAGATTTTATGTCGTTTTCTGTGAACCACCATCCTGCCAGCTACATTAAACATTAAGATATTTCTTGAACAGAACTTCATGATAATTTTGTTTGCTCTGCTGAATTACTCCAAGAGCACTGATGAAGAACATCATGATCAGGATGGTTAAGATTAATTTTTATATTTTTTTAACTTATAACGACAACAATTGTTTACTTATATTGTTAATGCTATTGTTACTACTATCCGATGGTACCAAGACAAACAATGAGAACAGTGTTGAAATAAGGTAAGTAATAATTATGATAAAAGGGATGATAATGTAGATAGTGATAGTCATGATAATGATAATGATGATCATAATAATAATGATAGTAATCGTCATGATAATAATGTTAATAATGTTAATAATGATAATGATGATAATAATAAAAATGGAAATGATAGTTATAATAATGCTAGAGATAACTACAATAATGATAATGATAATAATACAATAATAATACGGATGGTGACAGCAACAAGAAAACTAACAACAATGACAGCACTCGAATCAATACTAATACACTATTACCAACAAACAGTATTCCAATTCAAAACACGCAAAAACATACATATTCATGGGGGTTTTAGGTTTAGCCCCATTTACAAAAACATAATTTTTTTTCTCTCTTTCTCTCTCTCTCTCTTCCACGTCCCACTGCCACGATTATAAATCTCATTTGAATTTATATTTCCAGATGATTTCCTGTGAATAGTAGTTGTTCAGCTGTCAGTGTATTCAGTTTAGCCTGCAGTGTATCTATCCCCTGTTGCAGGTATTGAAACACAGACTGCATTGGGAATAGGATTGCGATGATGATTAATGTGTGATTATGTATCTGTGTGTGTGTGAGTGTGTGTGTGTGTGTGTGTGTGTGTGTGTGTGTGTGTGTGTGTGTGTGTGTGTGTGTGAGTGTGTGTTCATATACTTTTTGTCTTTTTTTCTTTTTTATTCCTGTAATCAATTTTTGGTTTGTTATTTACCCTAGAGAGAAAGAGAGAGAGAGAGAGAGAGAGAGAGAGAGAAGAGAGGAAGTGAAAAGAGAAACAGACACCCAGATGCACACAGAGACAGACAAAGACAAGAATGAAAAGGGAAAAAAGAGGAAGCGAGAGACAGGTAAGAGAGGAAAAGGGAAAAAAAGGAAGAGGGTGACAGAACGGGGGTGAGGGGAGGGCTAAATGAAAGGAAGAGAGGAGGGAAGTGGAGAATGAGAGAGAAAGAGAGAAAGCGTAGAGCGGAAAACGGATGGAACAAAAGAGAGGGAGAGGCGAAAAGGGAAGAAAGAGTATAAACGAGGGAGAGGAGAAGAGAGGGGAACAATAGAAGGATGAAGAGAGGAAGAAAGTAGAAAGAAGAAGAGAATTAAGAGGATAAGAGGAGAAAAGGAGAAGAAGAAGAAGAGGAGGAAAAGAGGAAGAAAGTCGGACAAGGCTGGGAGAGATGAAGAGGAGAAAGAGAGAGGAAGAGATAGGAAGCGAGGACAAGCATAAGAGAGGAGGAAGAGGAGCAGAGAAAAAGATAGAGGGAGAGCAGTGGAAAGGAAAAGGAAGACCAGAAGCGAGAAGAAGAAACGCAGAAAAAAAATAAGAA
>NW_020868357.1:803349-815849 GCF_003789085.1 Penaeus vannamei
GGTAACTTCTGGGAAGACGATGTCATCACGTGTTATCTCGTCATAAAAACAATATGTAAGCAAAGTTTTGGGTTTGTTTTTACGCCTGATGTAACTAATATGATGGCAAAGATATCACGATGCGGAAATAGTGAAGAAATGCAAATTTCACATGAAACTAGCAAGAATGAAATACACACAAATCCTAATGAACTTATAGGCCTATATTATACTAGAATGCATGGAACCGATAAATAAGTGAACTCTTAAAGAGTTCTTCTCTGACTTAATTATTACAAATGCTATAGAAAAAAACTACCTTGCTGATATATAAACTGGCAATACCAACGCTCAATGAGTATAGCAATATCTGTATCTATCGGCATTTTGACAATACACTCCAAAGTACATGGACAAGAATAAGCTTGAGATATTTCCCTTGACAAACAATGGCGATGAATAAAAAAAATGTTTGATCTATTCTTTGTTTAACAATTATGGATATATAAATAAAAATCGGTTTGGAATCTCTCTTGGTTTGAGTTAACAATAATATACTGATATAACATTGTTTGTATTGGTTCCTATTTATACAGTAAATATATATAACATGATGGATATAATCAAATAAATATATTCTTTTTCTACTTGTGCTTAAATAGTGTTTTTATCTCTGACGATTAGTCTAGTTTTGTTTACATGTTACGTGATTTGCCGAAGGAGCCTAAAAGATTATGTATAGCGCTCGCTGATTGGTGGAATTGCTTTACTAGAGCCCTCTGTTGGCTACCATTAGAATGAGTCGATTTACGATTGTAACTCAGCCTATCCAAATTACCATTTCTTCGTGAATACCACTTTGCCATGACTGGTAAACGCAATGGTAAATGACCGCTGGTAAATGCGTTACGATCGTATGGTAGTGATCCAGGAAGCAAAACATAAGCAGAGGGAGAGGCAGTATTAGTAGAAGCAGAGGCAGTAGTAGTAGGAGTAGGCAAAAGTAGAGAAAGGTAAAACAGGTAAGAGTAGGTGAAATCAGTAAAAATAGTAAAAGCGGAAATGAAACTCCAAAGCACAGTGACAGGAAAGCAATGTGTAGATATGAAATATGTGACTATATAAAATAATAAGAGCGAAGCAGTAGTAAAGACAATACTAAAACTTGCCTGAAATCGGAAAAGGAAAAGATTCAGTAAAAACTGAAAGACTGAAAAGTACAAGTAAAAGCAGTAAAGCAGAGGTGGAAGACATAAAACAGATAAAGAACATGTAAGAGCAATGGAATACGGTAGAACGATGGGAAAAACTTTGAAACCTTTGCTGGAATTATCACTGGTAGATAACAGTAAAATGAACTTGGCAATGACTGAAAATAAGTCCTTAAAGAGGCTTAGCAAAACTGCCAAGTACTTCGTACTTTTTGAAAACTTGTAATATATATAACTATTCCCCTATTCATTATCATAAACGTCCTGCGTAAAACCAAGTTAGGCAAGTAACATGTGGGACTAATACAACCTTAGGCAATGCTTCAGCAAAGGGGAGAGTAAATCCAAACACACAGAAATCCAGTTCACACTGTTCATTGTCATGGGTCATAGGCTGTCATGGACTCGTGACGTCACAAAAAAAACGAAATATTTAACAAAATTATTCACAAAAAAATCAGACAGAATACATGATAAAGACATGCAGCTAGAAGCAACCCGCTAAGGCTATAGGGTCATTGATGCAATAAAAATATTCTCACTTGAAGAATTACATCAAAATCACTGATGACGTCCGTAATCATGACCTCCTTGGTGGAGATAACAAAGATAATCACTCGAACTGCATCAAAATCGACTCTTTCTCAAGTTCACTGGTGACGTCAGTAAACATGACCTCCTTGGTGGAGGTAATAAAGATAATGATGATAATAGTATTTACTTTAAAAAGGCTTAACTGATGTAATCATTTAAAAAAATCCTGGATCCGGATCACCATCAAAATTAGATCGCATCTAAGTTAGGCTGGGAAAAAAAATCATAAAAATCTTTTCATAACTTTTTGAATTATCCTATAAACCAATTAACAAACTAAAAAACTAACCAACGCTACCATAACATCCTTAGCGGAAGTGATAAAATACACACGGAAAAAAAGTAAAACACCATAAGAATATAAAACAAAAAAATACGTATATCAGTTAAATCATGCAAATAAAACAAAGGTTAGCAGAAGCAAAAATACAAATATGTGGAGAAAAAAAAAAAAAGTAGAACTCAGATCCCATAAAAGAGCGTCAGAATTTTTTCTTAAATGTAAGAACACTACAAATAAGATGAAATAAGCCTCAATACTAAAACAGACGATTTAGAAAACAAATAAGAAGTATATATTATATCTATTATATTAATATATATTTGGTAAGTATAGTGAGTGATATTTAGACATATTGATATTTGGAGTTTTTATGGTTCATATGCTAAATGTGCTGTGTTAAAGATAGTATTATATATATAAGTTATGTATAGTATATAGAATTAGATTATAGAGTATGGATGTAATATATATATAGTATGGTATATTATGCATCTACATATACGATTTATGACGAGGTAGATAGATAGATTGGTGTATAATGTTATGACTCATATGCATGTGATGCATATGTATGTATAGGTATATATAGTGTGAGGGTGTGTTTATATATATAATATAATATAATATGTATGTGATATATGTAGTATATATATATGTATATTGAAGTATACATACTAGTTATTATATGGGTGAGTGTGTGTGTGTGGGTGTGTGTGTTGTAGTGTGGGTGTGTGTATTGTGTATGTGTGTGTGTGTGTGGGGGTGTGTGTGTGCATGTGTTATGAGTATACATACATATATGTATATATATATATCTTCGTTACGCGTATGTTCTCACCCTGACTCAGCCTTATTCTTTATATTTCGGGTGGATTGTGTAAACTACGTGATACGATAAGATGAAATAAGCCTCAATACTAAAACAGAAGATTTAGAAAACAAATAAGAAGTTAGTATTTATATATATAATATTATTAGGTATATATTGTAATACTAATCGTGACACTATCGATGTGTGAGAGTTTATTCGTGCGCCTCAAACGCTCTCTCGAGGTTGTTATTCTTTATGTATCATCTTAGTAAATAATATATACCTGTTTTATTCTCTACATACTGCTCGATATCTAATGAAATCGTGCTATCAGTTCTATGCCTCTGCGTACCTATCATTATTTATTGATATGGCTTTCGGACATCCAATAACTGTGTCCATCATCAGACGATCGATTAGCTCATTGCTAAGAAGAATTCCCAGTATGTCGCTCTCTACTAGCAGATCTTCCTGTATTTCAATGTCGAAATGGCTTGCTATCCATTCCAAGCGTGCTGCATACGTCCGACCGACGCCGATTCAGTTAGTATGATTTTTAAGATAATACTTGAATAGATAATTACAAACCTCAGCAATCAAGATCAAACACTAATGGAACGTACGTATCATCTCAACCAATCTCACCTCAGTGAAACACAAGATTGTCAATCGGTTGACCAATAGATATATAGTCTCTCCGTAGGATATATCTCAGGTTGAGCCATAAGACAGTCAGTTTGGCGTGTTCGAATATGTTCTGGAGCTGTGTGCGTATTGTGAGATGGGGAGTGGGGGCGCGGTGGATGCTCGCTCACACGTCCCCTGTGTAAATTAGTTCAGTGCTTATATGAGTGAACCTGAAGCCGTTCATTGTTATTTTAAGTGTGGTTTTATTTCTTTGATCCAGCTAGTGATTCTTCGATTTCTTAATCGTAATTAAGTCTTGTGTTTTCTCTACGTTGAAAAAGTCCATGATTTTACATCATGAGTTTGTGTCTCTTCGAGTAGAATGATCCCGAATATGTCTGCTGGGCCGAGGACGTATTCGGAGTCAGTGCGATGGAGATGTTGACCCGACGGTAATGTCCGATATGCCTTTCGCTGCAGAGTAGCAGCTTCTTCTCAGATTCCCTGTATAGTAAAATATATAGCGATATCAGTAAAGAAGATAGCGTACTGGTGCTCGAGCGCAAATCTCTGCACGTGTGATAGTCACGACTATTGGTTAGTTAGCACGCTACCAAGTGGTGATAATACTACGGTATTAACCGCACACTCCACACGCCACTCCATAAGTTTATCTGGTAAAGACTTATTATTCTCATAGACATATGAATGACAATCGCTTAATTGTGTAATAATATCGATAGTATAATTTATTCGTGAGCACAAGCTTGTTGTCTTATATATATCGGGCTCACGAATACTAGCAGATAAGACTGTTAATTCATTGCGTTTGTATGAGCGATGGCCAGAGCACGTGATGCAATTCCCTTTAGTTGAAGAGAGTACTCTCTGTTCGAGTGAGAGATGATAGTGAGATAACTCTCTCTGTCTGTTGCGTTGCTGTCGCTCTCTCTCTCTCTCTCCTCCGAATATCTTATTGTGCTCGTTATATATGTGGGCGTATCGTCATTCCCACAGCAGTTGACTCGGTGACCCTAATCAGTTACTGAATAATTATCTGAACGATACTATAGTAAGAGCGTGTCGAGAGTATCTCATATGTAGAATAGAAATCGTTGTGATACCTATGACACTCTATATGCTATCAGAATTGTAACGCATATAGGTTATTAATATTAATTCCTAGACTGCTTATTAACCCCACGCGTAAACTGTTATAACCATATAGCGTATCCCATATAAATATAAAGATCATTGCTTGCGAGCTTTCTAAACTATGAAAATTAGCAAAAAGAGCTAAACAAACTGGCCTCGACGAAAGTGGTAAAATATCCTCTCTTACTTCAAGATTTAAGAAATCTCACCTCCTTCCTTGATTTTAATTGCCTTAAGGGTTTATTAACGAGGAACAATGATAAAGATCTTGTTAGAATTAAGACTAGACATTTAAGAAAACTGCACAATCTTGGCTTAACTCCAGAATACGAAGTTGATAGCAGCAAAGTAATATTTAATTACTCAAATAGAAATTTATCTGAGGATGAAACAAAGCTACTATCTTTAGGTCTTGACTTTGCTTTACCGTGCAAATCACCATCATTCGCTGACCACTTTCTAGCCTTTGAACGTCTTTGTCATACCGTTAATAATTGCCAAATTCTTGACAACTCTGAAATCTGCCAAACTGAAAGTTTTTGAGAAAATTGCCAGTTTAGCAAATGAGACGTTCTATGACTTCAAAAGACATACACACTGGTTACCATCTTTTAGCAAAGCCAAATACAATGCTTTGAAATCTTTAAAGGAAGACCCCAACATCATAATAACCAGACCTGACAAAGGAAAAGGTGTTCTGATATTGGAGAGAAATGAATATATCACTAAAGTAAATATATTGCTATCAGACCATACAAAATTTAAAATGTTAGGAAATGAGCCCTTTTCTAAAATCATTCAACTAGAGGACAAACCTGAATAGAATGCTAAAAATTTGAAAGACAGTGACGCCATTTCCTCTGATACATATAATCAACTCAGAGCATCTGGCTCTTTACCTGGAATGTTATATGGACTACCAAAAATTCATAAACCCGATGTGCCGATCAGACGTATCTTGTCAGCTTTAAAAACATTTAATTATAATCTAGCTAAATTCTTAGTGCCAATTCTCAAGCCTATAACTACCAATGAATACACTGTCCATAATTTTCAAAGCAGCTACAATTAGTCTTGAAAACAATGTTATAATGGCTAGTTTTGACATACAGTCTTTATTTACAAACATACCTTTGAAAGAAACAATGGATATTTGTACAAACAGATTATTGAGGAATACTGATAATGTGCATAACCTTACAAGAGACCAATTCAAGAAATTGTTAAAATTAAGTAAAGATGCAATTTTCCATGTTCAACAATCAATTGTACTCCCAAATTGATGTGTAGCAATGGGTAGCCGCGTGAAGGCCACCTCTCTCCAAACGCTGCCATACGAGAGTAAGTGGTTAGCAGACTGCCCATCGCATTTTAAACCAGTAATGTATAAAAGATATGTTGATGATGTATTCCTACTGTTTAATGATGTTTCACATGTAAAAATGTTTTTAGATTATGTCAATCAAAACATGTCAACATACAGTTTACCTCTGAAGTCGAAGTAAACAACTCATTGTCTTTTTTGGATATCAGGCTTGACGTGAATAATTAAAACCTTTAAAACCTCCGTGTACAGAAAACCTACCTTCACTGGTAGTGGTTTAAATTATTTATCCTTTCTACCCATGATGTTTAAAATCAATGCTATCAGAACTTTGTTGTACAGATGTTTTCATATTTGTTCAGACTGGCATTCCATTAACAAGAAGAACTCAATTCTTAGAAACCTTTTTGAAAAACAAATTTCCAATGTCTGTTATCCAAAAACAAATAAGGTTATTTCTTAAATAAGATGCTCTGTCCAAAACCAATGAATTACAATGTACTCGGGATATTCCGATACTATACAAAACACACTTGTCTTACGAAAACAACTACAGAAACTACTAAGCAACCCATTTCCACAAATCAATTCAGAATGATGATCTTCACAAATTCCAGAACAATTCGTTCGTTCTTTCCGACAAAGACCCTTTTCTAAACATCTGTGCTCAACATAGTGTACTCATATGTAGCTGTACTATACGATATATAGGTTCAACATCACCTAAAATAAGAAATTTGAAGTGGACAAAGGAGTCTCTTATCGGACATTACGTCCGCTATCATCTCCCATGCACTCACTTATCCGGATCATTCACTCAAAACAAATCATGAAGTAAAATTCGAGACTTTTCAATAGTGAGAAAAAACACAGACTTAATAGATTAAGAATCTTAGAATCACTACTGATCAAAGAAATAAAACCCAACTTAAATAACAATGAAAGTTCAGTTACTCTATATACACTGAAGTAATTTACACAGGTTATCCCTTACCCCCTCCACCCCCACTCCCCCACTCACAACGGACATCCAGACATTCAAACCTCCGCAAACTGCTGTCATGTCAACATGACAAAGACACATACTCCACACTACACCTACGGAGAAAATACGTAAGCCCAATATTCCTTTTTTTTTATGTCCTATGTTGGTAATCAACTTGTGTTTTATATGTTTTTGCGTTTACTATAATTTCCATTTTGTTTGTTCTTATTTGCCTTGTAATTATTATTCAATATTAGTTTAAATCATTTGTATTCTCTTACATGCAGATTCTGATGATGGACACAGTTATTGATGTCCGAAAGCTCAATAAATAAATGAATATACGCAAGATGTGGTTTCCTGCTGTCCTGGTCCTCCTGTTTATTATAAGAATACGTTTCCCCCGTGGAACATCTATTGTGGAAATATATATATCCATATATCCATATATATATATATATATATATATATATATATATTATATAATTATATATATAATATATAATTATGTATATATATATATATATATATATATATATATATGCATCTACATATACATATATATAGACAGGTAGATAGATAGATGTGTATATATACTCATATGTATATGCATATGTATATATATATATATATATGTTATTATATATGTATATGTATATATATACATGATATGTATATATATATGTGTGTGTGTGTGTGTGTGTTTGTGTGTGTGTGTGTGTGTGTGTGTGTGTGTGGTGTGTGTGTATGTGTGTGTGTGTGTGTTGTGTGTGTATGTATATATACATATATATGTATATAATATATAATATATAATATATATATATATATTATATATATATTATATATATATATGTGTGTGTATGTATATATATGTGCATATATACATATATAGATATGGATGTGTGATGTGTGTGTGTGTGTGTGTGTGTGTGTGTGTTGTGTGTGTGTGTGTGTGTGTGTGTCTCTTCTCTTCTCTTCTCTCTCTCTCTCTCTCTTATATATATATATATATATATATATATATATATTATATATACACAAATTTGTACGTGTCTAGTTCAGTAACCTCCTAAAAGCGAACTCACTGAACACAGCACGTACTGCACAATCCCCTGCGCTTCCAAATTTACTTCTCGCCGCTGAACTGTGAAGTCTGGCTGATCAAGCTGTACCTTTGGGATAGTTCGAGTGTTGCTTCGAGGAACAGCGGGGGTGACATGTGTTATAAAATGGACGTAAGAATAGTCTTTCTTTTGTCATTTATTCTTCTTTGTGTTCCTCACTTCTTTGTTTCCCTTTTTCTCTCTCTCTTTTAACTCTCTCCCCGTTCTTCCCTCCTCCTTGAATTTCCTGGTTCCCCAGTTTCCTCCTTTCTTCCCTCTTTCGCAATTCGCAATTCTCTCTCCCTCTGTCTCCCTTCTCTGCTTTCATACTCATTTCTCTTCCTCTTCTTCCTTTTTTACATCTCCTCTCTTCTCATCCTTCAGTTCCCATCTTTCCTTCAATCCTGCTTTTTTTTCGTTTTTCCCCCCTTGTCCCTTCTTTTTTTTTTCTTTCATATTCTCCCAATTTCACGCATCCTCTTTCTTCTCCCCTTTATCTCTCCATTCTTCCACCTTTCCCCCCCTCCCATTCCTCCTCCCATCTCCCCCCTCCTCTCTTCACTCCCCTTTCCTTCTCCCTTCTCCACTCCTATTCTACATCCTTACTCCCCCCCTTCTTCCTCCCTTCTCCCATACTCCCACCATTTCCTCTATAAATGATTCCCTTGCCTCCTTCCCCTCTCCTTCTCCTTAATCTCTCCTCTCTTATGCCCTTCCACTGCTAGTCCCTTCCCCCCTTTACTCCCCACACTCCTCCTCTTCCCCCCCTTTCCCCTCCTCTTTCACCCCTCCCTTCTCTTCTTCCCCCTTTTCCCCTCCCTTCTACTCCCCTTCTTTTACCCTTCCCCCGCTTCTTCCCTACTCCTCCTTCCTCGTCTGGCCTACCATCCTTCCCTTTCCACCCTCTCTTCCCTCCCCCCCCCTCCCCCCCCCCCCCCCCCCCTCATATCCACTAGCACGAGCGGTAATATAGTTTAAAAAACTAAAAAACGCCATGCGCCTCCCTCTTCCTACCCCCCCCCCCACCCGCGCCCACCCACCCTCCCCCCCCCCCCTATTCCACCTTTTTCCTCCTCTCCCGTCCCTCTATCATCCCTTCTCTTCTCCTTCATTTCCCCTTCCCTCCCTATCTTCCCCTCCGTTTCCTCTTCACCCTTCCATCGTCCTCTCTCTATTCCCCCCTTCCTTCCCAGCCCTACTCCCCCTCCTCTTCTCCCATCTTTCTCCCCCCCTCCCTACTCCTCCGCCCCCCCTCCTCATTCCCCCTTCTCCCCTACTCCCCCCTCCCTTACCCCCCCGCCCCTCTATCCAAAGCTCCAGACAGACTCGTATTAGTAAAAGCTAGCCCCCCTCCCTCTTCCGCCCTACCTATTCACCCCCCACCCTTGTCCCCTCCTCCTTTTATCTGCTCCTTCATGTCTTTCCATCCCACTTCGCCTCCCCCCCACCCTTTTCCCTCGCGCCTCCCCCTTCTTTCTGAGGTGTGACCCTTTCCTTTCCCTGTGGCCTTTCCCAACCCCCCTCCTCTCTGTTCTTGCCCCGGTTCTCGATATTTCCTTCCTATCCCTACCCCTTATCACCCCTCCTCCTCCTCCCTCCTTTCTCATCCACAGCCACTAGTGGCCCGTTGCCGACTGTGCGGTAAGGTGTTGCGCCGACCTATAAGCGTGCCCGGTTTCAGCTCGTGTTCTACTAAAAGCCCCAGCACTCCCCCTTCAATTCCCTAGCCCACCCGCCACCTGCCCCCCTCCTCCCGATCCGACAATCCATACCTTGCACGCTCCCCCCGCACTCAGAGCCACACCCCACTTCCCAAACGGACTATAAACATCCCACTCCGACCAGATCCACCCTCCAACCCCCCTTCCCCCCCCCCCCCCCCCCCCCCTTTCCCCTCCTTCCTTCTCCCTTCCCCCTTTCTCCTGCCTACTCCCCCTCCTCTTTCCCCCTTTCTGGCTCCTCTACTCCCCCTCCGTCCATTCCCCCCTTCCCCTCCTCCCCTCTTCACCCCCTACTCGGCCCTTCACTAGCACAGAGCGGAGCTATACCGTAAGCGAGCACATCCCTCTCGATGCTCCCCCCCCCCCTTTCTGCGGCTCGCGACGCCCTGCCTTTCCCCCTTCCCCCTTTCTCCCTCGTACTGCCCTCCTTGTCTTCCCCCCTTTTCCCCTTACTTCCCCCCTCCTTTGCTTCCCCCCTTCCCCTCTTCCCCCCTGCTTCTCCCCGTCTCCCCCCTCCCTCTCCCCATAGCACACAGGCCGGACATCTCTCAGTAAAAGCCAGCCGACTCCCCCTTCCCCGCTCCTGCCTCCCCCTACCCCCCCTCCCAGCCTCCACCCTCCTCTCCTTTCGACCCTTTCCTGATGTTCCCATCTGTCCTTCGCTTTTTGTTACGCATCGGGCTTGTTTGGCGAGCGTTCCCAATCGCCACACCTCGCCCCGTCCCCCCTCCCGTACTCACCCTCCTCCCTTCTCTACCCCTCCTCCGCTGTTTCCCCCTTACTCCCGCTCTCTCTGCCCCCTTTTCCCCGCCCTACTCCCCCTCCGTCCCTCTCTCTGCCTCCCCCACTCCCTCCTTCCCCCCCTTTCCATAGCACCCCGACCACGGCCGGACTTTCACCCGTTACAAAGCCCGCCACACACGAGCACTCCCTCTCCTCCCTCCCCCCCCCCCTTTCCCCTCCTCCTGTCTCCTCTCCCCTTATACTCCCCCTACCTCCCCCGCCTCTTCCCCGCCTTTCTCCGATCCCCTCAACTCCCCCTCCCTTCCCCCCCTTCCCCTCTCCCCCCCTCTCTCCATAGCACCACGGCCCGGCGGAGCCCTAATAAGGAGTGGTTTCAAAAAGCAAGGCACTCCTCCACCAGTTCATTCACCGTACGCCCCTCCGGCGCGCGGTACGCCATGGCCCGGCCCCCCCCGGCCCGGGCTCCGCGTCCTCTATCCTCTTTCCCCTCCTCCTCTGCTTCTCCCTCTCCCCTTTGTCCTCCCCTCCCACTCGCCCGGCCTCTCTTCCCCCCTTTCCCCTCGCCCCGCGTCCTCTTGTCCCCCCTTCCCCTCTTCCTCCCCCCGTCTCCTCCCATCGCCCAGGCGAATATCAGTAGTAAAGCCACCGCACCCCTCCCCTCTCTCCCCCCTTCCCTCCTCCTTCTCCCTTCTCCCCCTCTTTCTCCCCTGACCTCTCCCCCTTCCTCTTCCCCCTTTTCCCCTACCTCCCCTTCTCCTTTCCCCCCCTCTCTCCCATGCAACCAGGCGATTATCAGTACAAAGCCCAGCACTCTCTTCTCCTCCCCCCCCCTTTCCCTCCTCCTTCTCCCTTCCCCCTTCTCCCACCCCTACTCCCCCTCACCTCTTCCCCCTTTTTCCCCCCTACCTCCCCCTCCTCCCTTCCCCCCCACCCCGCCACCCGCCCCCCCATCCGACCCCCGCCCGCCCCACCCCGCCGAGTCCACCGCACTACACCCCCACACCCACCGCCCCCCGCCGCAAACCCCCGCTCCACCCTACACCCGCCCCCACTCAACCTATACCACCCAACCAACCTACCTCCCCTAACACGCCCCCAAGCCCACCCCGCCCAAACCTCCGACACCCCCCTCAATCCACCACCTACCCCCCCATCGCTACCCACAGCCCCACCCCACCCTCGCCACAGCAAACCTTCCCTTCCTCCCCCTCCCCCCCCACCCACACCCACTTCACAACCCACTCTCCACCCCCCGCCCGCTTCCTGACCCCCTAACCCGCCCTTCCCCTCTCCCCCCTCTCTCACCATCAGCACCACGACGTATCGGAGTGAAGCAGCCACGCATACCCTTTCTCCTCCCCCCTCTCCCTTTCCCTCCTCCCTTCTCCCTTCCCCCTTTCTCCCCCCTACTCCCCGCTCCTCATTGGCCCTTCTGTATCCCGCCTGACTCCCCCTCCTCCTTTTTTCCCCCCACCTCCTCTCCCATAGCACCAGGTGACCGATATATCAGCTAAAAGCCCCCAGCGCCCTCCCCCCTCCCCCCCCTCCTTCCGCCCTCACCCACCTCTCCTCTTCCAACTGGTAATCTCCCTTCCCCTCCTTTGTCCCCCTACTCCCTCTCCTCCTTCCCCCTTCTCCCCTCCCTACTCCCCCTACGCACCCCTTCCACTAACACCCAATCTCTCCTCCCCTCCTACCACTCCCCCCACCCTCTCTCCTCACACTAAGCACCCAGGGCGCACATTCAGTACAGCACCAGCGTAGCCGCCCATCCCTCCCATCCTACCTCCACCCCCCCCTCTTCTCCGGCGCTGCGTCTACCCTTCTGCCCTTCCCCCTTTCTCACCCTAACTTCCCCCTCCCTCAGTCATCTCCACCCCCTTCACCACCCACCCTCGCCACCCCCTCATCCCCTCCCACCCTCTCTCCACCAACTCCAGCACCAGAATGCGACCCCACC
>NW_020868357.1:830849-834854 GCF_003789085.1 Penaeus vannamei
GGAAATCTCTGTCCAAATATTTGATGGAGCTTCAAAATGCACGTGGAAGCATTTCCCTGCAAAGAACATCCATTAAACCACAAATAAAAAAGTTAGAGGCGCGTGTGTGTATGTAGGGTGGTGGGGTTGGGTGTGTGTGGGGGAGGTAGGGTGTGTGTGTTTGGGTTTTGGTGTTAGGGGTGGGGTAGAGTGTGTGTACGTGTGTGTGTGTTTGTGTATGTGCGTTTGTGTGTTGGGGGAGGGGTAGAGAGTGTGTGTGTGTTTGTGTATGTGCGTTTGTGTGTTGGGGGAGGGGAAGAGTGTGTGTGTGTGTGTTTGAGGGGGATGGTGTTTGCGTGTATGTGTGTTTACGTGTTGGAGGGTGTATGTATTGGGATATGTATACGTGAAGGGTGTGTTTCTGCAGCATGGGTGGATGTACGTGGAAGTGTGTCTGTGTGTGTGCGTATGTGTGTGTCTTTGCATGTTGGGGGGCGTATGTGCAGGATGTATGTGTGTGTATGTGAATTACATGTTAGGGGCGTATGTGGCAGGATGGGCGGATGCAGGTGAGGAGAGCACAAATGTTTTATGTATGTGCGTGTACCTATGTGTACGAATGAGGAGAGTATGTATGAAGTGGAAGAAATGTGATATATGTGCGTGTACGCGTGAGAGAAGTGCAGGGATGACTTTGTGCTTCTGTGTGTGTGTGTGTGTACGTATTTTGTGTATATACATGTGTATGACAGTAGATTAGTTAACTGTGTGTGGGTATATGCGCACGCGTGTGTGTTTGTGCGTGCATATTTTTTGTGATTTTTTTGTGCCTATATAAATGTGATTCTATTTTTATTATTATCTTTTGATATCATTTTCGACATTTAAGAAGATACAGTTCCTGTTACTGTCGCAAATTCTAGATTTGCATTTATTCATGGGCCTAACCTTTCTAATTAACTTATTCATTTATTCAACACTGTTTTAAGTAAAAGAAAAAACGGGACGAATTGAGAGAGAGAGAGAGAGAGAGAGAGAGAGAGAGAGAGAGAGAGAGAGAGAAGAGAGAGAGAGAGAGAGAGAGAGAGAGAGAGAGAGAGAGAGAAGGGAGGAGAGAGAGAGAGGAGAGAGAGAGAGAGAGAGAGAGAGAGAGAGAGAGAGAGAGAGAGAGAGAGAGAGAGAGAGAGAGAGAGAAGAGAGAGAGAGAGAGAGAGAGAGAGAGAGAGAGAGAGAGAGAGAGAGGAGAGAGAGAGAGAGAGAGAGAGAGGAGAAAGAGAAGAGAAGAGAGAGAGAGAAGAGAGAGAGAGAGAGAGAGAGAGAGAGGAGGAGAGAGAGGAGAGAGAGAGAGAGAGAGAGAGAGAGAGAGAGAGAGAGGGAGAGAGAGAGAAAGAGAGAGAGAGAGGAGAGAGGGAGAGAGAGAGAGGAGAGAGAGAGAGAGAGAGAGGAGAGAGAGAGAGAGAGAGAGGAGGGAGAGAGAGAGAGAGAGAGAGAGAGAGAGAGAGAGAGAGAGAGGAGAGAGAGAAGAGAGAGAGAGAAGAGAGAGAGGGAGGAGAGGAGAGAGGAGAGAGAGAGAGAGAGGAGAGACAGGGGAAGAGGAGAGAGTGAGGAGAGGAGAGAGAGAGCAGAGCAAGAGAGAAAGAGCGAGAGAAGAGAGAGCAGAGAGAGAAGAGAGAGAGAAGGAGGAGAGAGAGAGAGAGAGAGAGAGAGAGAGAGAAGAGAGAAGAGAGAGCGAGAGGAGGGAGGAGGGGGAGAGAGAGAGAGAGAGAGAGAGAGAGAGAAGAGAGAGAAGAGAGAGAGAGAGAGAGAGAGAGAGAGGAGAGAGAGAGAGAGAGAGAGAGAGAGAGGAGAGAGAGAGAGGAGAGAGGGAGGGAAGAAAAGAGAGAGAGAGAGAGAAAGAGACAGAGGAGAGAAGAGAGAGATACAGAGAGAGAGACAGACGGAGAGACACAGAAAGAGACAGAGACAGCGAGACGAAGGGATGGGAGAGAATAAAATAGGAAGAGAAAGAAAGAAAATCAGAGTTGACGAAGATGCAAAAGGAAAACAAAACAGACGCAGACAATAAAGAAAATATAAAAAACAAAAAGATCAAGAGTGAGAGAGAGAGAGAGGAGAGACAGACAAGAACATACAGTCAGACAGAAAGAAACAAACAAAAGACAAAAAAAAAAGGGGGAGCTTTTGGGTCTGAACCGAATTTTGACCCCGATACCTACCCTCCCCTCCCACCCCCCCCCACTCCCCCCCACACACCCCGCGTGAAAGAGACATTAGCCCGAACAGTAACACTCACTCTCCCCTTTACATATTGCATGAAAACCAAGCCTATATTTCGTACGACCTCCATCACTATCAATAACACACCACATGGGTCTATGGTTCTCGATGTGGCGTGTGGCCCTACTGGGTTTCTGACCCCTTCTCCCCCTCCCTCTTTCTCCTTCCCTCTCTTTCCTTTTTTCTTCTGTTTTCTTACTCACCCCCTCTCCCTCCCCTTTCTCCTCTCCCCTTTTCCTTTTTTCTCTGATTTCTTCTTACCACCCCCTCCTCCCTCCCTCTTTCTCCTCTCCCCTCTTTTCTTTTTTTTCCCCTTTTCCCTGATTTCTTACTCTTTTGATCTATGCTGATCTTCCTCTTTCCATTCTATGTCTTTTTTCTCTCTTCTCGTCACTTTTTCTTCATCATTTCATTCTTCGTGAATCTTTTATTCGTGTTGTCTACTCTTTAGTGTTCCCCCTCTTCGTTATTCTTATCTCTGTTCTCTTATCCTTTCCCCCTTTATCAATTTTCCCTATTCCTCGTTTCCTCTACCCACCATACTTCTCCATCCTCCTATTTCCCCCTTTTCCCTTCTCCTTCCTCTTCTTTTTCATTCCACTTTTCCCTTCTCGCTCTCCCCTCCTCCTCTCTCCCCTCCCCCCTCCTCCTTCCCTTCCCACTTCATTCCCTCCTCTCCTTTATCATCCCCTTCCTTCCCACTTCCCCCCCTCCCCCTCCTCTACCCTTTCTCCTTCCTCTTCCCTTCTCCCCCCTTCCTTTCCACGTCCCCCTCCTGCTCTTCCCTCCTCTTTTCCCTCCTCTTTTCCCTTCCTTCTCTTCTTCCCCCTCTCCTCATCTTCCCCTTGTCATCTCTCCTTTCACCTAAAAGTTATATTATAAGGATGAATGAATAAAGAAAAAATAATGTTAATGATAAAAGGAAAAATAGGAAAATAAATAGACTTTTTCATCCTCCCTCTAAAAATAAAGAGAAATAAAAAAATATATAGAAAAAAATTACCTTCCCCTCCTCTTCTCCCGTATAGAATAAAACAATAGAATGATAATAGGAAAAATGAAATGAATAAAACAATCGGAGAAAGAGACAGAGGGGGAGGGAGAAAATAACAAAGATTGGAAGAAAGGGAGAAAAAATGAAAAAGAAAAGGGAGACGGAAGAGGGAAATAGAGAGAGAGAAAAGGAAAGAAGGGGAGGGGGAAAAGAGAGAATAAAAGAAAGAGAGTCAGGGGGAGAGAGAAAGAGAAAAGAAGGAGAGGAAGAAAGAGAAAAAAGAAACAGAGAGAGGCAATAAGAAGGAAATAAAGAAGAGCGCGAGAAAAAAGAAAGAGCCGAGACGGAGAAAGAGAGAGAAAAATAAAAATATGAGAGGGAGAGGGAATAAGAACGAAAAAAGAGAGAACGAATTACAGAGAAAAAGAAAAGAGACAGGAAGACTGAAATAAGAGATTTAAAAAAGGGTGAGCCATGTAAAAAAAAAAAAAAAAAAAAAGAGAGGAAGAAGTAATAGAAAGACGAAAAGGGAGAACGACAGAGATTTTTAAAAGGGAGACGATGAAAGAGAGAGAGAGAGAGAGAGAGAGAGAGAGAGAGAGAGAGAGAAGAGAGAGAGAGAGAGAGAGAGAGAGAAGAGAGAGAGAGGAGAGAGAGAGAGAGAAAATGTGAGGGAGAAAGACACTCATAGAGATTAGAGAGAGGAGCCGGAGAGAGGAGAGAGAGAGAGAGAGAGAGAGAGAGAGAGAGAAAGA
>NW_020868357.1:839284-849684 GCF_003789085.1 Penaeus vannamei
ACAAAGGACCCGCAAACTTCAATAGCATTATACGGGTGTAAAGCATGGTCTTAAATTACTGGAAAAACGCACTAGTACTCTTACAATAGTTTAATGTTCGTTTACTTGATATGAGATAACGATAATTTATATTAACAATTATTTCATCATAAGTATAGAAGATTAGTCTGTGATGTAAATAAGAAATACTTAATCAGGAAACAAATATTCCTTCATGAATTTCCATAATCAAGCCCTTGTTCCCACCGACGAAAACTTCAGAGACTATAAAACATTTCTTATGCATTGAATAAGTAGTATTCCTTAATTAACTGTTCTTCAAAAAGTGAACAAATATTCCTTAATTAAGAAATTTTACTGTGCATCTATGACCAAATAGAGATATAGACATTAACGATAAAATNGTGAGTACTGAGCTTGGTGACGGAGTATCCGGCTATGATGCTAAGGTGTTAGAATAATGCGTTATAAGTTGGGCAGTATTGGAGGCGGAGGGGGGTCGTTAGGGGAATTGATGCGGGGGGGGGAACTTCTCGGGACGTTTCCTATGAGAATCGCAACCCTTGCTTCCGCTCATTTTTTTGAGCACGCGGGAGGGGGGGTGGGAAGGTGAAGTTGAAGAATGGAGGGGTATGAGATGTTAAGATGGCGAAGCAATAAACTAATGGAGAGTAGCAAAACAAAGGAAGGAATTAAGGGATTGCGGAGAGGAGAAAAAATGAGGAAGAATGTGAAATGTTATAACGCACAACAAAAAAAAAAAAATATCGGAGAGAAAACATATCATATAACAAACATATGAAAGATAAATCCAAGAAAAGTAATACAAGAAAGCAACACATAACCGATCAGGCGCGCAAATAAAGAAATAAACCACACATATCAAAAAACACACACAGAAAGCAGCTAAGTAAGGGGAAAAGTAAAAAGAAAAAAAAGTCTGCTTTCCGGGGCCGCAGCGAGAGTATGCAGGAGCTTGAAAGGATAGTCTCCAGTCCCATAATACGTTACATATCGCGATATTCCAAGGACATTGCGTCGAACACTCGCCATTCGGACCTGAGCTCTCGTTGGTGTTCCTTTTTTTTGTCTCTCTCGGTCTGTTTCTGTTACTCCTTTATTCTCTCTTCTATTACCATTCATGCTTTTCGTCTTTCTGTGTCTCTGTCTATCATTTAATGTAAAATGTAATTCTCTTGTATTTCTCGCGTACACTTCTTTATCTGCCTACCTGTCTGTTTATTGGCCTACACACACACACACACACAGACACACTTCACCCTTTTGTCTATCTATCTCTCTGTCTATGTATCTATCTATTTTCAATTTTCACATTTTTTCATCTACTTATTGCTGTCTGTATATTCATTTCTCTCTCTCTGGCTGTCTGGATGTGCCGTCTATTTATGCTTTCCCACTTATTTATCTATTTCCCTTCTCTCTCTTCTCTCTCTCTCTCTCCTCTCTCTCTCTCTCTCTCTCTCTCTCTATCTCTCTCTCTCTCTCTCCTCTCTCTCTATATTATATATTATATATATATATTATAATATTTATATAATATATACTATATATATATATATATATAATATATATTTCTCTCTCTTCTTGTTCTCTCTCTCTCTCCCCCTCCCACCCTCTCTCTCTCTCTCTCTCTCTCTCTCTCTTCACTCTAATCTCTATCTATTCTATCTAATCTATCGTTATCTATCTATTCTTAATCTATCTATCTTTATCTATCTACTTATTCATCTATCATATCTATCCTATCTTTTGCCCTTCCCTCCATATCCCTACATTTCACTACCATGCGATCTAACTTCTGCTTGTCATTCTAGTTTCGTTCTCCAACTTCTCTGCTCACAAAACTATACTTCGCGCAACGCTAAAGTTATGCGTCGAGCGAACAATGGAAGAATACAGAATTGCAAAACAAATCTAGTTCGGAAGTGCAAAACAAAGAAACAAAAGAACGAGATGATTGCAAGCTTGCAAGATTGCCCAATCACGGGTGAACAAATAAAACACAAGACAGACTGTTTCTGCATCTTGCCAATGTCATTCCGAGAATTCCCCCTCTTTCTCAGCCCACTCTGCTTTCCATTTCGCATTTTTTTTCCCCTCTTCATTTTTCCTGTCTTTTCTTACTCTTATTTTTTTCTTGCTTTCGCCTCATTTGTCCTTCTCTATTTTCTCTCTTTTCCTCTCCCTCTCCTCTCTCCCCTCTTTTTCCCCTATTTTTTCCCTCTCTTTCCTCCTATCTATATTCTCACAATCGCTTACCTTTCTCTATTCCTCCTATAACTTATATGCCCTCTTTCCTCTGCCTTCATCTCTTATCCTCGCACCCCTGCTCTCTTTCCTACATACCCCCTAACCTCCCTCTCGTCCAACTTCACAACCTCACCCACTTACCCCTTCTTCCCCCTACAACATCCCTCTTATAACTCTTTTACAACTGCCCTCTTCCCAACTTCTACAACCTCTTTCCAACCTTCCTTTGCAACACCAAATTCCCCGTATTCTCCTGCAAACAACACAACTTCTTCAACAATACTACTCCTTCCTTCATTTCCCTTTTTACATTCTTCTCCCACCATCCACCTTCCTCTCCCCCCTCCCACCTTCACCTTCCTCTCCCCCTCCCACTCCACCTCCTCTCCCCCTCCCCTCCCCCCATTCACCCCAAGCAATTTCATTACCCATTCCCCCAACCCCCGTGTGCGCCCGCCCCCCCCCCTCATCACCCATCAGGGGAGTATGAGCTGTGGCAAGTTTTTGCTTTTTTG
The DNA here is from genome assembly GCF_003789085.1 of Penaeus vannamei. Taxonomy (NCBI): domain Eukaryota; kingdom Metazoa; phylum Arthropoda; class Malacostraca; order Decapoda; family Penaeidae; genus Penaeus; species Penaeus vannamei. Next base: position 842,071 of record NW_020868357.1, read on the forward strand.
AAGACACGGTGTTTTTTAAAATGTGCTGCTTTATGGGAGCGTCATTTGGCATAGCTGGGAGGTTGAGGCAGAGGAGACAGGGAGTGTTGAAGAGGGTAGGAAGGAGAGGAGGAGATAGGGAAGAGAGGGAGAGAGGGTGAAATGTTAAGAGAGGGGAAAAAGACGAGCCGTAGAGAGACACGAATGAGTGAGAGAGAGAGGGGGGAGAGAGAGTATGAAGGGGGACCTCAGCAGAGAGAGGAGAGGGGCGAATGCGAGAAGGAGAACAGAGGAGAGAGAAGAGAGATTTAAGAAAGTGAAAAAAGTAGATGAGAGAGAGAGTGAGAGAGAGAAATAAATAAATAAATAGAAATAGAAGAGGAGAGAGGAGGAGGGAGGTGAGACGAGAAGAGAGATGACAGACAGCAGACGACAGACAGACAGGACAAGACAGGAGGGAGAGAGAGAAAGAGAGAGAGGAATTCTTCAAGACATTCCTATTTGCTGTGTGACATAAGAAGCCATATTTAATGGAAACCATTAGAACTAGAATTATAGATGACAGAATCAGGAATAGTTACGTTTGCGTTAAATTATATGACGTGGGGTGTCTCGATACGGGTTCACAATAATGTGGATTTTGCAGAACACACGCGATACAACAGCATTACGACGAGAATACAAACACACACATACAAACACACACACGCCCTCTGCGCACCGCACACCACCGGCCCGCGCACGTACTCACACCCACAACGCAGTATAACCCACACCCACACACACACACACACACTACAACACACACACACACACACAAATATATATTATATTATAATAATATATATATATATAGTATATATTATATAATATATAGTATGTGTGTGTGTGTGTGTGTGTGTGTGTGTTAGTGTGGTTGTATGGTGTGTGTGATAAATCGTAGTGTTGTGTGTGTGTGTGTGTGTGCTGTGTGTTGTGTGTGTGTAGTGTGTGTTGTGTGTGTGTGTGTGGTTGTGATGTTACATTCATTATAATCATATATATTATATGATATATTCATATATATATAATCATAATATTACGAATATTATGATTACTATATATATATATGTATATTTATTTATATATTTGTATTTTTTATTTATTTATTGTATTTATTTTAATACCCTTAATGTATTATTAGTTAGCTGTTCTCATTTAACATAGGGGAAATAAAACTTCTCTTATGTGGTACTAATTTGCATAGCCAGATGAAAGTAGGAAAATTGTTCTAATTAGAAACATTTAGTATAGCGCAACATAGGCTAAATTGACATTACGTTCATCGCTCACGATCCCGCCAAACCCGATCCACTGTCATTCACTTACTCCTCGCCTTTCCGGCCTAATCTCTGATAGTGGGACATAGTCGTTGCACAACAGCACACGTGGGAGGCACGGGTTAAGTGGTATCGCAGTTTGCTTCCGTTGTTCACAGATAAGGAACTATGAGAGGTTTGACATACTTTCTGTTCTCCATAACACCCATCGCCTTTTTACGCTTTACACTGTGTACTCTTGGGTATTCGCCCGTCTTAGATATTGAGAGAGGGATGAGGAGCGAGGAGAGAGAGAGAGAAGCAGAAGGGGGCGAGACAGAGAAAGAGCAAGTCGACGGGAGAGGACGCGAATAGAGATGAAGCCACTAAAGCATAATATCAGAAAGATTAAAACGATTGCCTTGTATGAGGAGGGAGGAGTAAGAATGTATACAAAGGCCCCAAATAGAGAAGAGAAATGAGGGTGTGGGTGATGATAAGAGAGAGAAAGATAGAGGAGGAGAAGGAGAAGGCAGAAATAAATAGAGACAAAGAACAATGCAGTACATAGATAGATATTAAGAAGGAGACAGGATAAAGAAATTCAAGACAGGCACACAGACACAACTGCAAAGCAAAGATTGAAAGAGAAATAATCTTGGAGAAAGGGGAATAAGACAGGAATATTAAAGACACAAGCAACGGAACATGTTCGCATACCCAAGACAAGCAAAACACTGAAGGAATATAGTACTCATCTCCTTTGTTACGATCAGCGAAAGACCAAGTGACTAGTTATGTACGTTGCTCTGTGCTGGCTTTTGATTCCACTTTAATAGATTAATGGGGAGGAAGTAGTCTCTCGCTCTCATCTCTCGTCTTCCTCTGCCTCATCTCTCTCTCTCTCTTACTCTCTTCTCGCTTTCTTTGCGTGCTCTCTCTTTCTCCTCTACTACTCTCTCTCTCTCTCTTCTCATCTCTCTCTCTCTCTCTCTTCTCATCGCTCCTCTTCTCTCTCTTCCTTCGGCTTCTTCTTCTCTCTTCTACTCTCTCTCTCTCTCTCTCTCTCTGCCCTCTCTTCTTTTCTCATCTCTTCTCTCTCTCGTGCCTCTCGCTCTACCTTTCTACGTCTCTCTTGTGCTCTCTCTTCATCTCTCTCTCTCTCTCTCTCTTCCGCCTCTCGGCTCTCGCTCTCTCTCTCTCTCTCTCTCTCTCTCGTCTCTATCTCTCTTCTCGTCTCTTCTCTCTCTCTTCCATCTCTTCTCTCTCTCTGCTCTCTCTCTCGCTCTGCTCGCTCTCGTCTGCTCTCTCTCTGCTCTCTCTCTCATCTCTTTCTCTCTCTCTCTCTCATAGGTCTCTCTCTCTCATCTCTCTCTCTCCGCGCTTCGCTTCACTCGTCTGTCCTCTCTCTCTACTCTCTCTCCTCTCTCTCTCTCTCTCCTCTCTCTTCTCTCCCTCCTCTCTTCTTCTGCTCGATCTCATCTTGTTAAATATATATATATTATTAGTAAATATATATAATATATTAGATTATTATATAAATATATATATATATACTATAATATTTAAATAATTTTTAACAATATTAATATACGAATAATTTATGGTAAATTTATAAATATATAATATACTATATATAGTATTAACTATATATGTTATATAATAATATATGTATATATATATAATATATATATATTATATTATATATAATTATTATATTATATGTTGTGTGTGCTAATTGTGATTGTGTTCGGGTTGTATGATAGTAATAACGATTATTCGATCACTGGTGTGTGTATATATTGGTAGTGTGTGATTATATTGCATTTTAAGTAGGATTAATGGGCGAGTGGACTCGATATAGTTCTTCTAACTCTTCCCCCACTTATTTATATTATAGTATAAGTAGTAGTATCTAGTAATTATATCATCAAGTACTATATATGATGTTATTATTGATTTATTTTATTAATATATATGTGACTGCATATTATATATACTTAGTTATTATCGTCTTCTTCTCTCTCTCTCTCTCTCTCCTCTCTTCTCGTTGTCTCTCTACTTCTCTCTATTCCTGCTCTCTCTTCTCTCTGTACGCTTCTCTTCTCGTCTCTCTCTCCTCTCTCTCTCTCTCGCTCGCTCGCTCGCTTTGGGCTTTCTCTCCTGTCTCCGTCTTCTCTCTCTCTGCTCTCTTCTCTATCTATTCTATCATAATATCTATCTATCTCGCTTCCCCTCCCCTTCCTCGCCTCCTCCTTTTCGTGTGTGTAGTCGCGCTCCGCTCCCTCCCTCCCTCCCTCCCTCCCTCCCTCCCTGCCCTCCCTCCCTCCCTCCCTCCCTCCTCTCCAATTTTCGTTCTCCCTCTTCCCCTTATTCCATTGTGTGTGCTCGTCGTCGCTTGTACTCACCATCGTTACTTCCCCCTTGCTTCTCTCTTTCTCCGCTTCTCTTCTCTCCTCTGTCTCCCCTCGTTCTTCAGTCATCCAGTTGTGGGCCTGTGTGCCCTTTTCGTCGTGGTTCTGGTATTAATCCTCTTCCGCATATTTGCCTCTCGTGTAAGCCCTAATATTTATTCCTTATTTAGTTCTCTTACTTCGTTACTTTTTCTACTCTGTCTTGCTTCTTTTGTTTAGTTTACTTGTGGTTGTCTGTCGTTTAGGTATGGTGGTGTGGGTGTGCTGCTTAATCTAGCTATCTGAGTTGATCTATCATTATGCTATCCATCTATCTGCTTCTATTATGCTGCTAGTATATCTATCATATCTATCTCATTCTGATCTAATTCTATCTATCTTCTATCTTATCTATATTATATTTATGAATATATATATATATATTAATAATATATTAGTTATTTATATATATATATGTCTGTGTGTGTGTGTGGGTCGCTGTGTGATGTGTGTGTGCTGTGTGATGTATGTGTGTGTGTGTGTGTTTGATGTGTGTGTGATTGATGTGTGTGTGGTGTGTGTCGTGTGTGGTGTGTGCTGATGTGTGTGTTGTGTGTGTGTGTTGTGTGTGGTGTGTGTGTTGTATGTAATGTTATTATATATATTAAGTATATATATATATAAAGTATTATATTATACTAATTATTAATGCTGGTGGGTGTGTGTGATGTCACCTGACGTAGTGATCTTGCAGTAAAGTCTGGTGGTGTTACTCGTTTGGTGTGGTGTGTGTGAGCAGCGATAGTGTGTCGAATGTGTGTGTGTGTGTGTGGATTGTGATGTGTCGCGTGTGGGCTAGGTGTGGTGTGTGTAGAGGTGCATGTGTGCGTGTGCTGTGCGGTGTTGTGTGTCGTGTGTGTGGTGTGTTGTTGGCTGTGTTATGTGTGCCGTGTGTGTGTGGTGTGTGGTGTTGTGATGTGCTACAATGTGTTGCCATGATGGGTTAATAGAGTAACATGATTAGTATACTAATATATATAGTACTGTATATATACATATTTATAGTATGTATATATATATATCGGTATCTGTATACGGTATGATATGTTATATATATATCTTCTATTATCTAGTTGTTCATATCATATGCGTATCTATTTAATTACTATCTGAATCTGAATCTATCTATCGTATCTATTCATCGTATCTATCTAGTCTTATCTATCTAATTTATCTATCGGTGAGTCTGGTAGATTATTAATTTAGGTCACTATATTATTTTAGTATATTATAATATTTAGTATTAATGTTAGGTATATTATATTTATTTATTATATATCATGTTATAGTTATAGTGGTTGATATATACGTATATATTTAAATTTATATATTATATATATGTATAATAATATTGCGGTTGGGATTTTTGTGTGTGGTGTGTGGTTATGTGGTGTGGTTTGTGTCGTGTACATTAGTTTGTGTGGTGTTGTGGTGTGTGTGTGGTGGTGGTGGGTGGCGTGGTGGGTGGGTGTGATAATTGATAATAATAAAATGATGATATTTTTGATAAAAAAAGATTAATGAGGATAATAAAAAATACGATTATAATAACAATATAATTGGTAAACAATAATGAAGATTTTGTGTTAATATAACGATTAGTAATAATGATAATGATTAATAACAATAACAACAACAACAATTGATGATAATATAACAACCAGTAAAATATTGAAAATGATGATAATGATACTACTGATAATTCGAGAATATAGATAAGGATGACTTATTATAAACAATAATGATGAAAATAATAATTGTAATAACAGTGATAAAGATAATGACAAGGATAACAATGATTACAATATTAATGATAATAATAATGACAATATTTATGATACTTAATACTATACTAATATAACTATACGAAATTATATAATGATAATAATGATAATGATAATCACGATAAGGATAATAATGGTATTGGTAACAAAAATAATATTGACAAGAATCACTCAGAGAGCGCATACCTCCGCCGAGGCAACAGGGTCACCGATGCAATAAAAATATTCACACTTGAAGAAGCACATCAAAATTACCTCTTTCTCAAGCGCACGGGTGACGTCCGTGCTTCCCTGTCTCGCAATACTAATACGGATTCCTTTAAAAAATTCCTGGATCCCGGTCACCACCAGAATGCAATGGCATCTAAGTTGGGCTAAAAAAATCACAAAAGTCTGTTCATAACCTTTCGATTTATCTTGCTAACCAACAGACAAACAACGCTACCAAAAGAAATAACAATAATGTGTGAAAGACAACGAGAACAACAGAAGAAGAAACAGGTAAATAACCAAAATAAAGAATTAACCAGCAAATCTCAGGGAAATTCTTTTCGTATCTCTCTTATCATTAAACGCCTCTAATGACACCGCATGCCAGGAACTATTGATAAGGGAGACGAAAAAAATAGTGATGAAAGAGGGACAGATAATAGAGAAAGAAAGAGAGAAATAGGAGTCATTCAGGAATGTGCTTTACTTTCTTTGTGTTTGTGTGTGCTTGTCGCGTCTGCTTGTGTTGTGTATGTGCGTGATGGTGTGTTTGTATTTTGAGTGTGTTGTGTTTTCATGGTCTTTGTGTGTGTGTGTGTGTGTTTGTATCTTTGTGTGCGTGTCTTTGTGTGCTTGTATGTGTGTATATGCTACTTGTGTATCTCTCTATAAATCCCCCCAAAAAAATATTCAAATAAACACCTAAAGATGTCTAGACACATTATAAACAACAACACCAACATCACCACCAACAACAAAGCAAGGAAAGTGACCCTCGACCTTAGCCCGCGCAAAAAAAAACAAAAAACACAAGAGCTCTGGTGACTGGCAGACCGAAGGAAGAAGAAGAACAAACAAACAAAAAATCGGTCGAGATTCCAAGACTCTTCTGGCTGCAGGTGTCGGAAGAGGGGGGGGGAGGGGAGGGGAGAGAAGCGGGGGGGGGTGAGAAGGGAGGAAGGGGAGAGTGGAGAGTGGAGGAGGAAAAGTGGAAGAGGATGGAAAAGATGTACGAAGATTGAGGGGAAGAAGGAGAATGAAAAGCATGAAAAAAGAAGATAGTAATGGAAGTAGTAGTAATAAAAGCATTGTTATTAATAATTAGAGTATTACTACTAATAGTAGAAACAGCATTAAGAATAATGGTAGTAGCAGAAGTAGTAGTAAATGGTAGTGATAAGGACGGGCTTGACTTCATAATTGTCAATCTGCCTTTCTCTCTCTCTCTCTCTCTCTCTCTCTCTCTCTCTCTCTCTCTCTCTCTCTCTCTCTCTCTCTCTCTCTCTCCTCTATATATTATATATAAATATATATATATATATATATATATATATATATATATATGGTGTGTGTGTGTGGTGTGTGTGTGTGTGTGTGTGTGTGTGTGTGTGGTGTGTGTGTGTGTGTGTGTGTGTGTGTGTGTGTGGTGTGTGTGTGTGTGTGTATGTGTGTGTGTGTGTGTGCATATATGTATATATACTAATATATATATATATATATATATATATATATATATATATTATATTGTGTGTATGTGTGGATGTGTGTGTGTGTGTGTGTGTGTGTGTGTGTGTGTGGGTGTGTGTGTGTGTGTGTGTGGGTGGTGTTTGTGTGTGGTGTGGTGTGTTGGTGTGTCTCCCCTCTCGTCTCTTTCTCTCTCTGTATATATATATATATATATAATATAATCTACTATCTATATTATATATTATATATATCTCTATATATCATGCTCTTATATCTCTCTTTATAATCTATTTTCTCTCTGCTCTTCTCTCACTCTCACTCTCACTCTCTCTTCCTTCCTCTCTCTCTCTCTCTCTCTCTCTCTCTCTCTCTCTCTCTCTCTCTCTCTCTCTCTCTCTCTGCTTCTCTCTCTCCTTCTTCTCT
>NW_020868358.1:0-35000 GCF_003789085.1 Penaeus vannamei
TAATTTATTTCTCATCTCTACTTTTCTTTCTCTTCTTCTTCTTCTTCCCTCCTTTGTTGGGCGAATGGAAGAAGAGCAAAAGAAAATAACTGAAAGCAGTTGAGGAAATTACCTCATTCGGCTCGCAAGGGAGAGACACAAATAAAGAAAAAAGAACGAAAAAAAGGAGAAGAGAAGAAAACAAATACAACAGAAAACCTTTAGAGCAACAGAAAATACCCGAGAATGAAAATTACTGCTCACTACACCGAACTTGAACACGGATTCGACACACACCCACACGCACACCTACACTGAAGCACACGCACACACGCAGACCATACATTATTACACACGCACATACACATCGTAATACGCAAACTACACTGAATAAACGCGCCAAGCGCCCGCCTCGCACACCACACCACACAACATCACACACACACACACACACAACACCCACGACGCCACACGCACGCACACACACACACACCACACACACACACACACAACACACACACCACACACACGCACACGCACGCACACACACAACACACCACACAACACACACACACACACACCACAACACACACACACACACACACACACACACACACACGACACACACCACACACACACACACACACACACACACCACACACACACACACACACACACACACACGCACACACACGCACACACACGCACCACACACGCACACACACACACACACACACAACCACACACACACACACACACACACAACACACACACCACACACACACACACACACACACACACACGCACACACACGCAACGCACACGCACCGGCACACACGCATCCTACACACGCACATTGGCTTCACATTAAGTTATTTTAAGAAACACTACAAATTTCTAAATGCGTTTCTTGTCATTTCTCACGCGACTGTAATGCCTGTTAAAGCGTTTTTGGATATAATGCAAAGAAAATGTTTTAATTCTTTTGTAATTTTTTTCGTTTTATTTCTTTTCTTTTCTTTTTATTCTGTCCTATTTTGTTTTATTTTTTCTTTTCTTTCGTCATTCTTTCGTCCTTATTTTCTATTTCTTTAACTTTTTTTATTCTTTCCTATTTTTTCTTTTTTCTCTCCTCTCTATCTTTTCTTTCTTTCTTTCTTTTCTTCTCTTCACTTTCTTTCGTTCTATATTTTTTCATTTCATTTTCTTTCTTTTCTTCTCTTCTCTTCTTTTATTGTATTTTTTCATCATATTATTTTTCTTTTAATTTTCTTTTTTTTCTTTCTTTCGACACATTTCCATTTCTTTTCTTTTTTTTTCATTTTCAACATGTCTTTATTCTGTTTTGATCTCTTCTTTTTTCTTTCCTTTCATCTCTCTTTCTTGCTTTTTATTCCATTTCGTTTTATAATTTTTCGTTCCCTTTCTTTTCTTTCTCATTTTGAAAACAAAAGGAAGCGACTTGGGTTTGCTAATTAAAAGATAAAACAAATTTGTGTGTTTTGTTCTGGACAAAGAGTGAGAAAGAGAGAGAGAGAGAGAGAGAGGAGAGAGAGAGAGAGAGAGAGAGAGAGAGAGAGAGAGAGAGAGAGAGAGAGAGAGAGAGAGAGAGAGAGAAGAGAGAAGGAGGGAGAGAAGAACAAGAACAGAGAGAGAGAGGAGAGGAGAGAGGGAGAGAGAGAGAGAGAGAGAGAAGAGAGAGAGAGAGAGAGAGAGAGAGAGAGAGAGAGAGATGAGAGAGAGAGAGAGGAGAGAGAGAGAGAGGAGAGAGAGAGAGAGGAGGGAGGGGGGGGGGGTCAGACAACAAACTGACAGACAGACAATCAGACAGAGAGAAAGAGAGAGATAAAAGACAAAAGACAGACATAAAGACAGCGAGAGATCACACAGAGAACTTAAGACAAAGCTAGAGACAGACACTCGCCCGTTGATATGAAATAAATTAAAAAAAAAAACTGCGGAATTTAAAGAAAAAGAAATAAAAGGAAGGGGGACGTGAAATGAAAAGAGGCGGGGGAGGAGCGGCGTGAACAGGTAGGAAGTGATAGTGTCGCAGATGGGGGAGGGAGGGGCGGGTGGAAGGGGGAGGGGGGAGGGGGGGGGCACGTGTCGACTAGCCACTCCCGCAGATTAGCCAAAACGGTGAGCCATTTCACCCACACTGTTTCGCCAAGTTCCACATGTTTATCATTATAACCACCCCCCCCCCCCTCTCCTCTTCTCCCTACTTACCTTCACCCTCTCTCTCTTCTCTCTTCCTTCCCCTTCCTACCCATCTCCCTCTCCCTACTACTATCATTCTACCTCTCTCTCCCTTCCTCCTTCCTGCTTCCTTCCCCCTCTACTTCTGTCTTCACTCTTCCCTCTCTCATCTCTCTTCCTTCCCCTCTATTCCCTCCTTCTCACTCTCCCTCTTCTCTCTCTCTCTTCCTTCCCCTCTACACAATTTTCCTCTCTCTTCTTCTCTCACCTTTCCCCCCTCTCTTTTCCTTCCCTCTTCTACCCCATCTTCATCTCCTTTACTACTCTCACTTTCCTCTCCTCTCACTCCACACCCCGTTCCCCCTCTCTTCCCGACCCCCCCCCCCCCCTCTCCCTTTCTTCTTTTTCTCCTTCTCCAGTCCGCATCCTTCCTTACTTCTCTCTTCCTTCTCCCAGTTCCTTTCTCCCTCAATTTCCTCCTCTCTCCTTCTCGGCATTTCTCGAACCGGAAGTTGGGATCTCTCGATGACTAGCCTCATTCCCGCTTTTCGAGACTTCGATGCAAGTCTTATCTCTCCCTTCTCTCGCCCTTCTTCGCCGACTTCCCTTTCGCAACGGATCCAGCCTTTGCTTGAGGGATACAAATAACATGGGATAAGGTTACAAGCTGGCGATTGCGAAACTGAATGGGGGTGGGCTAACTTATCGCGGATCACCAGTAGCTTTTCCCACTCCCTCGCCTAGCCCCTGACGCCCCTTCCACGTCCGTAAGTCTTATACTCTCGCTCTCTCTCTCGATGCTTTCTCTCGTCACTCTTCTCTGCTACTCTCTCTCTGTACTCGATCTCTCTCTCTCTCTCTCTGATCGTCCATCTCTCTCTCGTACTTCGTATCGTCAGTCTCTGAGATACCTATTCGCAATCTCTTTCTCTCTCTTGACTCTCTATCTCTCTGCTTAGAGAGATAGTGCTCTCTGATCTGTACTCGTGCTTCCTCTCTCTCTCTCTCTCTCTCTCTCTCTCTTCTTCTCTCTCTCTCTCTCTCTCTCTCTCTCTGCTTACGATCTCTACTCTTCGTGCATGTATGCTCAATATCCGAGTGCATATCTATCTATCTTCTAGTCTATCATGGTCATATCTATGCTATCTGTAATCCTATCAATCTCTCTCTCTCTCTGACTACCTCTCTCTTCGTATCGTCTATCTCTCAGTCTGGTACGTGGCAGTCGTAGAGAGCATCATCGTGGTGCGGTGTTCATCTCTCTCACTCTCTCACTCATCTCACATCATCTGTCTACTCATCTACACTTCCTCACTCTCAACGTCTCTCTCTGTCCTCTCTTCTCTTCTGCTCTCTCATCTCTCTATCTCTCTCATCTGTCTCGGTGAGTATCGCTCTCTCGCAGAACGTCTCCCTCTCCTCTCCCTCTCCTCTCCCTCTCCCTCTCCCTCTCCTCTCCGCTGCACCTCTCGCCCTCTCCCCTCATCCCTCTCCCTCTCCCTCTCCCTCTCCCTCTCCCTCTCCCTCTCCTCTCCCTCTCCCTCTCTCCCTCTCCTTCCCTCTTGCCAGCTCGCTCGGAAATTTGAAATAGGCAATCCATTACAAGGGAGAGAGTTATCAGTGGTATGCAATTTATTTATGACCTACTACTAACCCCTCTTACAGACCCCGCCACACACACACACACACACACACACCACACACACAGCACACACACACACACACACACACACACACACACACACACACACACACACACACACACACACACACACACACACACACACACACATACAACACACACACACACACACACACACACACGCACACACACACACACACACACACCCCACACACAACACATACAAACACGCACACACCAAACACAAACACACACACAAATATAAACACAAACAAACGCACACGCACACCACTTTCAAAAAAAAAAAAAACTTAATTTCCTTCCATTTTCTTTACTCCTCGTCTACATATCATCTCCTTCCCACTGTTTACTTCCTTCTCCAAAAGCAAACGAAGGGAAACAAAGAACCAAGAAAATAATTCGAGGCAGTGACGGAATGCAGAGCAAACCAGCGCTGCCAAGGTAATCAGCAGTAAAATCAATTGCATGTTCATTAATCACTCTTTACGCTTATAAAACTAAATAAATAAATAAAATAAATATATATATAATATATATATAACACATCGCTCTTTGTGCTTACAATATCAAATAAATAAATAAAAAAATATATATATATACAATATATATAAAAACATCACTCTTTAACGCTTACAAAAATGAATAAAAATAAGATACATATATATAGAATATAATAAAAAAACCATTATTCTTTACGCTTACAAAAATAAATAAATAAACAATGTGAAAAAATATAATTAATGTGCTATTGGCAATCACTGATACTTTAGTCGAATGATGATGGATAGATTAATAGACTGATACAGACATGGATAGATAGACTTGTTAGATGGTAGATAAAGAAACTGATAAAAAGACAGATTGTTAAATGGATAGATAATATACAGACAGATGGATAGACACATCATATAAAAGGGATAGATGATTAATGACAGATAGATACTCGTTCGTTAGTTATCCTTCTTCTCCCTCTCCCCTCTCCTCCTCCCTTCTTCTTCTTCTTCTCCCCTCCCCTCCTCTCCCCCTCCCCTTTCCCCAACCCTTTTCCCAGTCCTCCTCCCTCTGCTCCACCCTCCCCCTTCCTCCTCCTCCCTCCCCTCCTCTCCTCCTCCCTCTCATTCCCTCTCCTCATCCTCTCCTTCTGCCTTCCCCCTCCGCCTCCCCCCCCTCCTCTCTCCCTCTCCCTCTCCCTCCCTCCCTTCTCTCCTCCCCCTTCCCCTCCCCCTCTCCACCTCCTTCTCTCCTTCCCCTCATCCCCTCTCCCTCTCCCCCTCTCCTTTCCCCCTTCCCCCTCCTTTCTCTCCCCCCAACCCCGCTCCCCCCTCCGCCTCCCTCCCTCCCTCGCCGATCGCTCACCCTTTCGACCCGCTCTTTGATCCTCTCTTGGATTCGCCCGGAGATCATTTGGCCGTTAAGAGACTGTTGCGAGCGGTGGCGGCGAAGGAGGCGTGGGAGGAGGAGGAGGGTGCAGGTAGGAGGGGAAGGTGGAGGGAGGAGGGGGTAGGGGGGAGGTGGAGAGGGGAGGGAGAAGGGGGTGTAGGGGTGGAGGGGAGGGAGAGTGGGTGGAATGGAGGAGGAGGAAGGAGAGTGAGGAAGGTGGGGGGAGGAGGAGGAGGAGGAGGAGGAGGAGGAGGAGGGGAGAGAAGGAGGAGGAGAGGAGGAGGTGTGAGAAGGTGGTGAAGAGGAGGGGGGGTGTAGAGGTGGTGGAGGAGGAGGAGGAGGAGGTGGAGGTGGAGAGGGGTAGGTGGAGTGGGTGGGGAGAGGTGGGAGAGTGGGGGGGAAAGAGAAGTGGAGGTGGTGGGAGTGGATCTGGTGGTGGAGGAGGAAGTGGAAGAGGCGTAGTCGAAGTCGAAGACTAAGACGAAAACGAAGACGAAGTCGAAGTCGAAGTCGAAGATGAAGACGAAGACGAAGTCGAAGACGCGCGACAGCGACCGCACGCAAGCCAGCCAGAAACACCTGCGGAGAGGGGTTGGGGGGGGGGGTATCCAGGGCGGTCTCACGACAGGTCGAGATGGGGGGGGGCTCTTAGGATCTCTCGCCCGATCTGGCGATCTTGGTCGGGATTTCGGTCGGGGATCTTGGTCGGGATTTCGTCTCGGCCTCCCGGTGTCACAGCCTCCCCGTGTCTTGCGTCGGATTATCGGTTTTCTGTCGGTCGCTCGGTCGCCCCCTTTGTCCTCGGTCTGTTCTGTCGTCTCCGTGTCGTCCGTCGGTCTGTGTGTCGTCTCCCCTTTCTTTGTCGTTTATTCGTATTTTCTGTCCCTCGGTCATTCTGTTTCTATTCTCCCTTCCAACTCAAATTCTCACTCCGACTCCCCCTCCCCCCCCCGTCCTCCCCTTCTCCCCCCTCACCTCTTCCTCATACGTTNTGGAAGGATGGAATGGATGGAGATGATGGAAATGGATCGGAATGGAGCGAAATGGAATGGAAATGGAAATGGATGGCGCAATGACTAATAGAGATACATAGAAGGACAGAGGAGAGATTGGGAGAGAGAAGGACGAGGAGAGAGATGTGAGAGAGGGAGAGAGGCGGGTTAGAGGAGGAAGCTGCGATTGAGACGAGAGAGAACGAGAAGAGGGAGAGAGACAGAGTGAGGAAGACGGAGAAGAGAGAGAACGAGAGAGAGAGGAGAGAGGTACTGGGAGACGAGCGAGAGAGAGCCAGAGAGACGAGGAGAGAGAGAGAGCGAGAAGATGAGAGAGAGAAGGGAGGGAGGCGAGGAGGCGAGAGGACGAGGAGACGCGAGGATAGATAGATAGATTAGATTATAGAAATAAGATAGATAGCGATAGACTAGATTAGATAGATAGAGATAGAGATAGGAAGAGAGAGATGATAGATGGATGGATGGATGGATGGAGGATACATAGAGAGAGAGAGAGAGAGGAGAGAGAAGGAGAGAGGAGAGGAATATAGATTGTAGAGAGAGAGAGAGTGAGGAGAGACGAGAGGAGAGAGACGAGAGAGAGAGAAAGAGAGAGAGGGAGAGAGGAGGAAGGAAGAGAAGAGAAGGAGAGAGAGAGAGAGAGAGAGAGAGAGAGAGAGAGAGAGAGCAGAGGAGGGGGGCGAGGGAAAGAGAGAGAGAGATGAGAGGGAGAGAGGAAGAGAAAGAGAGAGCAGAGGAAGACCGAGAGAAAAGAAAGAGAGACATACCCCCCCCCAAAAAAAAAAAAAAAGTTATAAAAGGCAACAATCTCGCCAAACAAAGCTCCATCAATATTCTACGTACCCTTCCGTGCCACCCAACTTACCACATCTACCACCTCCTCCTCATAATATACATAAACATTATCAGTTTTTTTTCTAGAATTGAAAACTACTATATGATTCATCAAAATAAATTCAATGCAGCTCATGTTGAAAGGAAAGAAAAAAGGGAAATAAAAAACACTTATTATCAAAAGAATTAAATATTACTTCCCTATAAACCCTTATTTTTCACGACTTCTTTCCTGACAGTATCTTGACAGAATTTTTCTTTCTTTCTCTTTTTTTAAGCATTGCTCAAATGTTGTTGATCTTGCATTTGAAATATTAGATTATGATTGACGGACTCTTTTTTATGCTACTTTTTTAGTCTACATTTTTACCTATCCATTTATATATTTACATTATCTCTAGATCGACTTACCGAGCATGCGCACAAGGAGGCCATTCTGAGACGTCCTGTCCAAGGCCACGCCCCCTTCGCGTCTCTGTGAAAGAAAACGGGAGCAAATTAGCATGAAAAAGGAAAATGGGAAATGGGAACGTCAAACGGTGACAGCAATCGACAACAAAAGGATATGGCAGTAATGAGAGAGAGAGAGAGAGAGAGAGAGAGAGAGAGAGAGAGAAGAGAGAGAGCAGAGAGAGAGAGAGAGAAGAGAGAGAGAGGAGGGAAGGGAGGGAGGAGGCAGGGAGAGAGTGCGATAGAAAGAAAAAGAAAAAAAAAGAGAACATATACACATACACACACACTTATGCAAGCAATGAAACAAACATTATTAACATGTCATTTAATGGCCGACCATGATCATGATAAATAATAAGACAGCACCAACAGCAAGAGAAGTGAACACGTGTGTATGTATCCTCACAGAGAGAGACACGTACACACACAAGCTTATAAACGCATGAATGTGAGCTCTCTCTCACACACAGAAGCACGTGACAGCCCCTTTATCAAGATATGAATATTAAACAGTGTACTTTAACACGCTACAAAAACAATTCTAATTTAGACGATGTGGGTGCCATGGGAGAAAAAACGGTGTGTTATTCTTGGGAGTTTCTTTGTCGTGTGCGTGAACATTTGGGTGGTGAGTGGGTGGGTGGGTGAGTGAGTGAGTAAGTGCGTGACTGACTGATGACTAACTGACCAACTAAGTGCGTATGCGTGAACAAAAGCGTGTACATGTACGTACATACAAACATGTACGTGTACGCGTTTTCGTAAGTGTGCGTCAGTAGTTGTGAACTCCCCCCCCCCCCGCCGCCGCCCCAGGGGAAGGGAGGGTCAGGCACCCAGGCCACACGCATTTTCAGAACCAGTTACCGAGACAGATAGATCACCCTGAGACGATCATCAGCGGGGAGGGAAGTTGGAGGGGAGGAGGGAAAGGAGGGGAAAGGGAGGGAGGGAAGGAGGGAAGTTGGAGGGAGGGAGGGAAAAAGAGGGAAGGAGAGGGAAGGAGGGAAAAGAGGGAAGGGGAAGGTGGGAGGGGGAGAGAGAGAGATTGAGAGAGGAAGAGGAAGAGAGACAGAGAGAGAGAATAATAGAGAGAAAGACAGCCAGACAGATAAAGAGAACATAACTAAAAGACGCCAACCAGGGCAGACAGACAGAAAATGTGACAGCCTCCCCGCCCACTTCTCACCCCCTACACCCCCTTACCCCCCCAAGCGACGGGCACGTGCGCGGGCATGAGGGGGATGTGTGGGCATGAGGGTAGGAGGGAGCATGAGGGGAAAGGGGGTGAGGGGGTATGAGGGGGGGGGCATGGGAAGGGGGAGAAGTGGACAGAGCGGGTATGAGGGCGGGGAGGGGTATGAGGTTTAAGAGGGTGGGAGGGGCATGAGGCTAAGAGGGCAAGAGTACTGTGAGGGCATGGGAACAGGACGGGTATCAGGGACATGAAGTTTCAGGCTATGTAGGGCTTGAGAATCATGACGGATGTGAAGTCAGCAGGGCATGAGGGGGGTTATAAGAAAGATGAGGACATGAGGAGTATGGCGAATATGAGGACACGTGAAGCATCATGGGTATAACAAATATGAAGAAACGGAGTAGGGCATGAAAGACAATAGACCCTTCCTAATATGAGAATATGTGGGGCATGAGGCTATATGGGATACATGACGACTATGAAAGGCATGAGGCTACGAGGGGTGTAATGAGGGGTATATGAGGGCAGTGAGGGGTAAGTGAGGGCTATGAGGGGTATATGAGGACAGCGAGGGCTATGAGAGGTATATGAGGGGTATAAGAGGGCAGCGAGGGGTAAGTGAGGGCTATGAGGGGAATATGAGGGCCATGAGGACTATGGCGGGCACCCAGACCAACATAGCGGGAACAGTGAGAGGCTTTCCCGGGGGCACGGAGCAAGGGCCTCTCTCTTTAACGAAATAATGGCGAGCCGACACCGCGGCGCCGCCTCGTGCCGCCGGCCGGAGGACATTAACTTAGCCGTGCGTGTGCGTGTGTAATGTGTGGGGGGGGGGGGGTGAGGGTAAGGGGTAGTGTGTGTGTGGGGGGGGGAGAATGTTTGCTGTGTGTGTGGTGGGGGGGGGGGGGGTGTGAGGAAGGGGGTGTTTTGTGTGTGTGGGGTGGGGTGGGTGTTTGTGTGTGTGGGTTGGGTGGGGTGAGGAAGGGGGTGTTTGTGTGTGTGGGGTGGGGTGGGTGAGGGTGGGCGTGTTTGTGTGTGGGGCGGGGGTGAGGGTGAGGGGGTGTTTGTGTGTAGGGGGGGGTGAGGGAAAAGGGGGTGTGATGGGAAGGGTGTTGTGTGGGGGGTGAGGAAGGGGTGTTTGATGTGTGTGGGGGGAGGGAAGGGGTGTTTGTGTGTGTGGGGATGGGGGGGGAGGGTAAAGAGTGTTTTTGTGTGTGTTGAGGGAAGGGGGTGTTTGTTGGTGTTGTGGGGTGGTGGTGGGTTGAGGAAGGGGGTGTTTGTGTGTGTGGGGGTGAGGGAAAGGGTGTTGTTGTGGGGGGTGAGGGAAAGGGGTGTTTGTGTCGGGGGGTGAGGGAAGGAGAGAAGGGGGTGTTTGTGTGTGGGGGGTAGGTGGTGAAGGAAGGGGGTGAGGGAAGGGGAGTGTTTGTGTGTGTGGGGGGGGGGGGGAGGAGGTGTTTGAGTTGTGTGGGGTGAGGAAGGGGGTGTTGTGTGTGGGTGGGGTGGGGTGAGGGAAAGGGGGTTTGGTTTGTGTGTGTGGGGTGGAGTGGGGTGAGGAAGGGGGTGTTTGTGTGTGGGTGAGGGAAGGGGGGTGTTTGTGTGTGGGGGGTGAGGAAGGGGGTGTTTGTGTGTGTGGGGGGTGAGGGGAAGGGGGTGTTTGTGTGTGAGGGGGTGTGAGGGTGCGTGATTGTGTGTGTGTGTGTGTTGTGTGTGTGTGTGTGTGTGTGTGTGTGTGTGTGTGTGTGTGTGTGTGTGTGTGTGTTGTGTGTGTGTGTGTGTGTGTGTGTGTGTGGTGTGTGTGTGTGTGTGTGATTGTGTGTGTGTGTGTGTGTGTGTGTGTGTGTGTGTGTGTGTGTGTGTGTGTGTGTGTGTGTGTGTGTGTGTGTGTGTGTGTGTGTGTGTGTGTGTGTGTGTGTGTGTGTGTGTGTGTGTGTGTGTGTGTGTGTGGTGTGTGTGTGTGTGTGTGTGTGTGTGTGTGTGTGTGTGTGTGTGTGTGTGTGTGTGTGTGTGTGTGCGCGCGCGCGCCAGCGTGCGAGTATACTCAGACACACATACGGGAGGGGAGAGGGAGAGGGGGGGGTGCCCAACCATTGCAACACGCTCTCAATTTTCCATCTATATCTTATCAACGATATTCTATCATTCTCATCAAGTGATGCGGGCAAGCAAGCACTCCCTCCCCTCCCCTCCCCACCCTCCCAACCCAACCAACCCTCCCAACCCTCCCAACCCTCCCAACCCCAACCCAACTCTCCCAACCCAACCAACCTCTCCCAACCCTCCAACCAACCCTCCCAACCAACAACCAACCCTCCAACCCAACCAACCCTCCCAACCCAACCAACCCCAACCCTAACCAACCCAACCAACCCTCCCAACCCAACCAACCCTCCCAACCCCCAAACCAACCCAACCAACCCTCCCAACCCAAACCAACCCTCCCAACCCAACCAAACCCAACCAACCCTCCCAACCCAACCAACCCCTCCCAACCCAACCCAACCAACCCAACCCAACCCAACCAACCAACCCAACCCAACCCAACCCAACCCAACCCAACCCCCAACCCAACCCAAACCTTTCCCCTTCTCTTCCCCCTTCTCTCCTCCCTACCTCTCCCTCTTTTCCCTCTCCTTTCCTCTCGTCCCCTCCTTTCTCCCTCCCCTTTCCTCCATCCCTCCCTCCTTCTCCTCCCCTTCCCTTCCCTTCTAATTCCATTCCCTCCCCTTCCCTTCCCTCCCCTCGTCTCCCCTTCCTTCCCCTTCCTCCTTTCTCCTTCTCTAAATAAATGCAATAGATCGGGTTTGTCTAAATCTCCTTAGCTGTTATTTTCCTTTCTTTGTTGTTCTTGTTTTTTAATCTTTTTGATCTATTATCTTTTTTATGTTCTGTTTTTGTCGGAACTTGGCTTTCACTCGAGACAGGAGGGGGTGATAGAGGGGGAGGGCTTGGATGCAAGAAGTGGTTTTGCAAAGAGAGAGAGGAGGAGAGGAAGGGAGGGGAGATGGAGAGAGGGGATGAGGAGGGGAGGGGAGGGAGGAGGAGGGGAGAGGTGAGAGAGAGAGAGAAGAGAGGAGAGAGAGTAGAGAGAGAGAGAGAGAGAGAGATGAGAGAGAGAGTGAAGAGAGAGAGAGAGAGAGGAGAGAGAGAGAGAGAGAGAGAGAGAGAGGAGAGAGAGAGAGTGAGAGAGAGAGAGAGAGAGAGAGAAGAGAGAGAGAGAGAGAGAGAGAGAGAGAGAGAGAGAGAGAGAGAGAGAGAGAGAGAGAGAGAGAGAGAGAGAGAGAGAGGGAGGATATATAGATAGACCGTGAGAGGAAGGGGGAAAGGAGAGGGGTGTGTGTGTGCCTAAGGTGATGGTGAAGAACGACGTCAGAAGCATCGTCACAATCATCCTGACAAATCACCACTAATCACCGTCCATCATCGTCGCCAATCACCATCCTCTTCATCACTAATCCTCACCAGTCACATCAGCATCATACATCATTACCAATCCCATCACAATCATCACTGTCATCACTTTTTCCATACAACATCCTCCTCATAACCTCACCAATCACAACACAATCATCACTATCACATCACAATCACCAATTACCTTTATCATCCTCACCATCAGCAATCCAAATATTTTTAAAGCTCGAATTATTACCACTTTCTTATGCTATCAGTACTCCTATTAATACGAATATCAATAGTAATAACAATAACAATAATAATAATAAAAACAATAATAGTAATAATGATAATAATAATGATAATAACAAGAACAATACAAATAATAATAATGATGATGATGATAATGATAATGATAATAATAATAACAATAATAATAATAATAATAATAATAATAATAATAATAATAATAATAATAATAATAATAATAATAATAATAATAATAATAATAATAATAATAATAATAATAATAATAATAAATAATAATAATATAATAATAATAATAATAATAATAATATAATAATAATAATACCAACAAACAACAACAACAACAACAACAACAACAACACAATAATAATAATAATAATAGTAATACAAATAATAATGATAGCCTTGTAACAATGGATAACAAGAACAATACAAGGCCTACCATCATCTCTAACAAACAACGAATAAAAAAACAAAAAAATAAAACAAAACAAAACAATAACAATGACTGTAAGTGTGCAAGGACAAACGTGATAAACTATGAATATATATATATATATATATATATATATTTTTTGTAGATAAAGGTGTCCCCCCTCCCCCCATCCCCTCCCCCACCCAATTTATCTTTTTATTTCATTTCGTTATATTCAATTATGTCTATCCATCTATTTATCTATCTATTTGAGGGAAGGGGGCGTTATTAAGTCATCAGGGAGGAGGAGGAAGGAGAGAGAGGAGAAAGAGAGGAGAGGAGGAGGAAGAAGAGGAGAGGGAGGAGAGAGAGAGGAGAGAGAGGAGAGAGGGAGAGGAGGGAGGAGAAGGGAGGGAGGGTGGGAGAGGAGAGAGGGGAGAGAGAGAGAGAGAGAGCAGAGAGAGAGAGAGAGAGAGAGAGAGAAGAGAGGAGAGGAGGGAGAGGAGAGGAGGGAGGGAGAGGGAGGAGGGAGGGAGGGAGGAGGGAGAGAGAGAGAGAGAGAGAGAGAGAGAGAGAGAGAGAGAGAGAGAGAGAGAGAGAGAGAGAGAGAGAAGAGAGAGAGAGGAGAGAGAGAGAGAGAGAGAGAGCAGACAAACAAACAATTACACAAACAAATAAAAATAAGAAAAACGTGAAAAAAGAAGAGGGGAAAGAGAGAAAGGAAGAACAGAAAGAAAGAGAGACAAGGAGAGTACGACCCGGGCAGACGACACGTGACCACGACCTGTTGCCCCAATCAGCCAATCAACGACCAGGAGCTTCTATGCGTGTCCTGGTTCGACCTTTGCCTTGGGGAGAGGGGAGAGGGGAGAGGGGACAGGGGACAGGGAGGGGCGGGGAGTGGAGAAGGGAGAGGAGGAGGAGAGGGGAGAGGTGGAGGAGAGGGAGGAGAGGTGGAGGAGGAGGGGGGAGAGGTGGAGGAGAGGAGGGGGGAGAGGTGGAGGAGGAGAAGGGGGATAAGGAGGAGAGGAGAGGAGGGGGAGAGGGGAGGAGAGGAGAGGAGGGGAGAGGAGGAGGAGAGAGAGGGAGGAGGAAAGGGAGAGAAGGAGAGGATGGAGAGGGGAGGAGAAGGAGAGGGAGGAAAGGGTAGAGGGAGGGGAGGAGGGGGGAGGGGATAGGGGAGACGGGAGGAGGAGGGGATAGGGAAGAGTGGAGGAGGAGAGGATAGGGAGATGGGAGGAAGAGGAGGGGATAGGGAGAAGGGAGAGGGGAGGAGTGGGAGAGGGAGGGATACAAAGAGAGATAGAAAAAGTGGGAGAGGGGAGGGCGAGGGTAGGAGTGAGAGAGGGGAAGGGTAGTAGAAGAGGAGGAGGAGGAGTGGGAGAGGGAGGGAAATAGATAAATAAGAAAAGACAGAGAAATAAATAAAAACAATTGACAGAGAAAAAAAGGCGAGAGAGACCTAGAAAGAAATAAAAACAAGTGACAGAAAAAAGCGAAAGAGAGAGACAGAGAAATAAAAAAGCGAAAGGGAGAGACAGAGAAAGAAAGAAACACAGTGACAGAGAAAAAAAGCAAAAGAGAGAGACAGAGAAATAAAAAAGCGAAAGGGAGAGGCGAAGGCCATGGCGATCACGATCTCCGCCTCGCCGACTAACGGAACGAACTCTCTACTCCTCCTCCTCCTCCTCCTCCTCTCCTCCCCCCCTCCTCCTCCTCCTCCTCCTCCTCCTCCTCCTCCTCCTCCTCCTCCTCCTCCTCCTCCTCCTCCTCCTTCCTCCTCCTCCCTCCTCCTCCTCCTCCTATTCCTATTCCTATTCCTATTCCTATTCCTACTCCTACTCGTCCTCCCCCCCTCCTCCCCCCCGCCCTTATCTTTATCTGTCTTTATCTTTCATTCATTTTCTGTTTCTCTTTTTGTCTCTTTGCCTCTCTTTCTCTCTGCAAATACGTACTGTATTTGCATGTACACACGGACGCACGCATACATACTGCCTGTCTGTCTGTATAGCTGGAAGGAGATTCAGATGGGAAGAGGGGGAGGGAGAGGGAGGAGGAGGGGGAAAACGAAGAATGAGAAGAATATAGAAGGGAAGAAAAGGGAAAGACATATCAATAATAATAATAACAATAATAACCATGATGATAATGGTAATGATAACAATACCAATAATGATAAAAATAACAGCAAAAAAAAAATAGTAGTGATAGTAGTAGCAACAGTAGTAACAATAATTATAATTTAATTATGATTAGCATCATAATTATAACAATAATGATGATGATGATAATAATAATAATAATAATAATAATAATAATAATAATAATAATAATAATAATAATAATAATAATAATAATAATAATAATATTCTTAACAACAATAATATTCTTAATAACAATATTCTTAATAACAAAAATAATAACAATAACAATAATGACAATAATTATAACATTCTTAAAAATAATAACAACAATAATAACAATAACAATAATGACAATAAATATAACATTCTTAAAAATAATAACAATAATAAAAATAATAACAACAATAATAAAAATAATAACAATAATAAATAATACCAATGATAAGTAATATAAAAAAATACAAACAATAAGAAATAACAATAATAACAAATACCAGCAATAATAAATAACAACAACAAATTAAATTTAGCAGGACCTCCCCTCCCCCTGCTCTTCTTCTACCTCCTCCCCCCCCCCCCCCGCCTCCTCCTTCTTCTTCTTCTCCTCCCCCTTCTTCTTCTCCTTCTCCTTCTCCTTCTCCTTCTCCTTCTTCTCCTCCTCCTCCTCCTGCCCCTCTCCTCCTCCTCCGTCCGAATTCCCTCGACATGTCGCCAATTACGATTCGATTCGACACCGCCAACGCCGTTCGCACTGGGCTTAAGATCCGCTATGCCTTTTACTCAATTCATTTATACAGCGCTCGATTCTAACGTCGGTGTCGCAAGGGGTGTTTAGGGGCATAGTTCCATTCCATTGGGAAAAACCCGTTTATATAAACATATTTATAGAATATGTATACACACGCGCGAACGCGTACATGCGAAAGCACGTACACACACTGTGTGTGTGTGTGTGTGTGTGTGTGTGTGTGTGTGTGTGTGTGTGTGTGTGTGTGTGTGTTGTGTGTGTGTGTGTGTGTGTGAGTGAGTGAGTGAGTGATGAGTGAGTGAGTGAGTGAGTGAGTGAGTGAGTGAGTGAGTTGAGTGAGAGTGAGAGTGAGAGTGAGAGTGAGAGTGAGAGTGAGAGTGAGAGTGAGAGTGAGAGTGAGTGTGAGTGTGAGTGTGTGTGTGTGTGTGTGTGTGTGTGTGTGTGTGTGTGAGTGTGTGTGTGAGTGTGTGGGTAATTTTCTATATTACGTCCGCATGACCGATATCGACGATTTTCGTATCATTGGATTCCTCTCACTCTATACAATGCAAACATGTAGGTTTTATTGCGCGGAAACCCCCTGTTAGCGACAAACTTGGCCCCGATAGCGGGGGCGACGATGTCGGAGCGGCGGACGTAATATATAATATTACCCTAATAATATAACCTCAGTGAAAATAATCATGGTTATTCACATGGCTTTCCATTGCAGGGGGCTGCGCCCCCTGCGACCCCCCTTGGGAGGAGGGCTGCCGTCCCCCAACCCCCGCCGAGGAAATGAAACCTCCACCACGTATTCACGGCAGGATAGAGCGCACACGAACTAGATGCGGTGCCGATAACCTACAATAACCTAGGATTTTTAAGGTACTAACCTGATTGATTAATGCCACTAATTAGTAGGGAGAGTGCTCCTTTGCCGCAGAATGTTAAGGAGGCAGGGTGCGTCCGGCAGGAGGTCCTAGGCCGGAGGATACAGCTTTCTCCCGACGGAGGAGGCCGTGGCGGAAGCACATCTCTAGCATTTTTTCCTTGCTAGTTGCAATTTCGCGCAGAAAATCCGTCTCCGAATACGAGCACACTCCACACTCGGCCATCGCGGCGGCTATGACTGCCTTCTGAACGCGACGGTTATTTCGGTTAGGAATACGAATGTCGTTATTCCAGAGGAAGGGAAAATCGACCTTGAGGCCATCGGTGTAACATCGAAAGAGGCGCAAAACCCGCCTACGAGGGCGGGTCACCCTGTTCATCCTGATTTTACCACAATCGTCTATATACAATGCTGACTATGCCAAGGTTAATATGCTGATTCAGTGGGAATCTTACGAGGTAATTGTAACATTACGCCCGTCGCTCCGACATCGACGATGATTGTGTAACGCTCTAGCCTGCCGGGAATACGTGGTGGAGGTTTTGTTTCCTCGGCGGGGGTTGGGGGGCGGCAGCCCCCCCCAGGGGGTTATATGAATAACCATGGTTATTTTCACTGTGCGTTATATTATTAGAGTTATTTAACCCCGCATTTTCCCTGGAACCTTTCATGCCCTCCCCTGCTATCGGGGCCAAGTTTGTCGCTAACGGGGGGGGGGGGGTCCGCACAATAAAACCTATATATTTGCAATGTGGAAAGTGAGAGGAATCCAACGATACGAAAATCGTCGATATCGGTTATGCGGACGTAATATAGAAAATTACCCCCCTCCCCCTCGCCAGTGAACGTACCGTACTGCAACCTCCCCCCCCCCCTCCACCTCCCCCAGTTGTGCAATACTGACATTACAACCGAGAAAATCAACGAACAACCACAAACCTCGAGAGAGATAAAAAATCAAAAGAAAAAATACAGCGAGGGGGAGGAGGGGGTGGGGGAAGGAGGGGGAAAGGAAGAGGTGAAGGGGAGAAGGAGAAGGATATATGGTGAGAGACGGAAAAGAAGAGAGGAGAGGGGAGAGAGAGGGGGGGGGAGAGATGGTGGGGAGAGAGAGAAATACGAGAGAGAGAGACAAAGATTGATAGAGATAGATAGAATAGACAGAGGGAAGAGGCGAGAGCATGAAAAAAAAGAGAGAGAGAGATAAGAAAGAGGGTAGAAGCAAGAGCAGGAAGAGGAAAAAGAAAGAGAAAAGAAAGAGAGTAGAAGCGAGAGCAGGAAAAGCAAAGAGAGAGAGAAGAAAGAGGGTAGAAGCGAGTACAGGAAGAGGAAAGAGAAAGAGAAAAGAAAGAGGGTAGAAGCGGGAGCAGGAAGAGGAAAGAGAAAGAAGGAAGAGGCTAAGGCACCGCAGAGGTCACGAGGTGGAGCACGTGGGGCAGCCCTACGCCCCGCCCCGAAACAGGGAAGCGGTCACCATCCGAAACCCGGCCTCCTCTTTCCTCCTCTTCTTCTTCTTCTTCTTCTTCCCTTTTCTCTTCCTCCTCCTCCTCATTATTATCATTATCATCATAACAATCAATATCATCATTATTGTTATTATTATCATGATTATTATTGTCATAATCATTATTAGTATCATTTTCATCATCATTATTATTATCAATATCAGCATTTTTATAATAATTATTATCATCATTATCATTACCATTATTATCATTCTCACTCTCCTTCTCCACCTCCTCCTCCCCTCCTCCTGCTCCTGCTCCTGCTCCTTCTCCTCCTCCTATTATTATTATTATTATTATTATTATTATTATTATTATTATTATTATTATTATTATCATTATTAACATTATCATCATTCCTCTTCTTCTTCCTCCTCCTCTTCCGCCTCTTCCTCTTCCTCCTCCTCATACTCCTTCTCATTATCATCATCATTACCATAATAATCCTTCTCCTCCTCCTCCTCCCTGACGAAGGTTCGATCACGTTGCGTCGAGCGAGTCTCCGCCGCGTGATTCGGAATCGAAATACAGAGTGACACGTCAACACAATTGCTTTTTCTGTGCGCTGTGTGTGTGTGTGTGTGTGTGTGTGTGTGTGTGTGTTGTGTGTGTGTGTGTGTGTGTTGTGTGTGTGTGTGCGTGTGCGTGTGCGTGTGCGTGTGCGTGTGCGTGCGTGTGCGTGTGCGTGTGCGTGTGCGTGTGCGTGTGCGTGAGATCATTTCTTTTCAGCCATGTATACAATCATAGACATATCTGTACATATAAAAGAACATACCGTACTTTAGTTATATATAATACACAAATACACCCCCCCAATAAAAAGAAATATATAATTATAAATAGAAGAATAAATTAATATAGAATAAATAATAAACAAAACAGAACATAAAAATCCACACCCTCCTGAAATGGGGGTACGTCTAATGCGTCAGAGAGTCCTATATACCGTCATATACAGTATATTAACATTATAATTCTTATCAACACCATCACCACCATCATCATGACCCTTACCACCATCTTCACCACCACTACCACCACCATCACCACCAACACCTTCATCACCATCACCATAAACAGTTAGCCAAATCCCACTCCACTGGCATAGGCCTTCCCCTATATCTTCGAGTCATTCCCGCCCTTAGGCCTCAATTTCCCATTCCGAGCCTCCCCCCCCTACATAACCCCATCCCCCTTCCCCCTCCCAATGAGTTTTCTAGTCACTGGTTCCTGCTCTCGACCTCCCATTGTTAGTGCCCGCCTTTGCTGTTTGTTCACCTTTGTTCGGTGTCCCAATCCTCTTCTTTGTCGTCTCACGCTGCTATCTCCTTTGTTCACCTTTGCTTGATCTGCCCTAATGTATTACCGCCTTTGTTCACCTTTGTTAGACATGTTCCAATCTGTTATCGTCTTTGTCCACCTTTGTTTGATCTGGCCCAATGTATTTTCTCCTTTATTAGATATGTTCCAATCTGTAATCGTCTTTGTTCTCCTTTGTTAGGTCTGCCCCGATCTGTGATGTCCTTTGTTGACTGTTGTTTAATCTGCCCCAATGTATTACCTCCTTTGTTCACCTTTGTTAGATATATTTCAATCTGTTATCTCCTTTGTTGACTGCTGTTAGATCTGTCCTATTATATTATCTTTGTTGACCTTTGTTAGATATGTCCTAATGTATCACCTCCTTTGTTCACCTTTGTTAGATATGTTTCAATCTGTTATCTTCTTTGTTGACCTTTGTTAGACCTGTCCCAAAGTATTATTTTTGTTCACCTTTCTTAGACTTGTTGGAATCTGTCATCTCCTTTGTTCGCCTGTCGTTTGTATTCTTAGTAAAGTATGGAACTTGTCCAAAGCCATTTTTCAATCTAATACACTTGAGTAAATCTTCCAGTATGGTCTGCTCACTAATCCACAAAAGAGCATTAATCACTTTTTTCTCTCCAGTAATTTCCTTTGGGTTCATGGTTCTGAACCGCACGCCAAGACGCGTAAAATGCACAGCCTGAAGACTCCTCTCTTCAGATAACGGTACAGGACCTCATAAAATGCTACTGGTGACAAAGCTATACAAATATATAATATATCCATTACATATTTCATACACATTAGATTATCATAGCATGCGTCGATATAATACACAAGGAGAGAGAGAGAGAGAGAGAGAGAGAGAGAGAGAGAGAGAGAGAGAGAGAGAGAGAGAGAGAGAGAGAGAGAGAGAGAGAGAGAGAAAGAGCTTTAGTTAATAAACTATCACGACCCTCACACAAAGCACCAGATGCCGATCCAAAGGCCTGAACTGATTCTTCACTTGCGGAGAATATCATTTACAATTCCCAAGGAGACGCCTGTATCAATGACCTATTTTATGGCCAGACGGAGGTATATCGGTAACGCACATATGTACATACACACACGTGGGCGAAAGCATACTCATCACAAGGAAAAAAGTGCACAGGAAAAGTGAATCAGTAAGAGGGATGGAAAGGGAAAGAGAGAGAGGAGAGAGAGAGAGAGAGAGAGAGAGAGAGAGAGAGAGAGAGAGAGAGAGAGAGAGAGAGAGAGAGAGAGAGAGAGAGAGAGACAGACAGACAGACAGAGACAGAGAGTTATGGACACAATAACATCGTAGAATGTTGCTGCTGAACATCAAACCTAAATGAAAATCCCCTGGAACGGAAACCCACTCAACCGAAAAAATAACTCTACCCACTAACACCTCCCAGAGAACAAACCTAACAAACATAACTCCCCCAAACCCCCCAAAATAGCCCAAAATATTATTCCCCAACACCAAAAGATCACACAACACCTTCCCGACCCGTGCCAGCACCCTGTACCGTGGCAACGCGTATAACAGGGCCAAGGTCGAAATCTCCATCAGGCATCTTCTTCCGATGAACGCTGACGCAAAACCTTTGGCACGGCGCCTCTCCAGCCCCCCCCCATCCCACCCCCCCAACCCCCACCGATGGGACCTCGGCGATACACACAGTGACGGACAAAAGTCTTTTGATGAAGCTTCGAGTCTGTCTTGCCCAATGCAAAAAGTGTGATGATAAGCGGGCGTTCGAAACATGTTGACAAAAGAGTTTAAACCGGGACTGTACTTTGAAACGTCACATTCACATTGCATCTGAGTTAGTCGAAGTTTTATTATATCACGTAGGTTTCGAGAGAGGTGTAAAAAATACATTGTTTCTATGCCACTTGACATTATATATTACGTTTGTTTAAGAATAAGTACCAAAAAATAAAATTAAAAAATCACAGTCATTGTGTCATTATTATATCACATTACGCTTGTTTACGAAAAGGTGCATAAAATAGCTTAATCCAAAATTCCTTCTATGTCTTTCCAAGTATTATATTACGTTTGTTTATGAAAGGATGCAAGAACAGCAGAAAACCCAAAGGAAAACCCTAGCCCGTTATCACTGCAATCGGTACTGAGAAAGACAGTAAAATAAATCTCCAAAGTTAAAACGCATCTATTTTTTCTCTGAATACGGGCCACTGCGGAAACAAACATTACACTTAGTCCCTTAGAATTAATGGCAGCACAGGCAAGTTCATCTCCTTAGTAAGTGGCATCAAGATATCGTTTTAATTATGAAGTTCTCGGTATTGTTGGGTTGTTTGCGTTGATTCGTCTACAGAAAATGAAAACTAGAAAAAAATAATTGGTGAAACCTTTGTGAATTCGGCCTCTCATCACCGCTGGCGTCCCGCAGGGGAATGTGTTAGGCCTCTTTTGCTTTCTCTCTCTCTCTCTCCCTCTCTATTTCCCTCTTCTCTCTCTCCCCCTTCCCAAACACAATCCAGATCACTACTGAAACAAACAAATGTAGATAACTTCAGAAGGACATCAGCGGAAAATAAATCCCCCTCCCTCAAATAAGGGAGGGAGGGAGAGGTCACCCCTAAAGCACATGTAGTTACAGATGACTTCACAATACCATTCACATATTCAGACTCATCGCTTCACGTGGAAAATAAAAACCAGCAAGTCAGTCTAGCGCGAAAGAAGCAAGAATTTTATCCGAAGAGGCGACCCGACCACACAAAAAGAAAAAAAAACGTGGTAACTGAAAAGAGAATCCCTCGCGTGAATTAAATTTAGATTACAAGATCTTTACGTGCGTTAAACGTTTTGAAAGACACCGTTACGTGAGCAAGCCAAGAAGCAGGCGACTGATTCTAGTTACTCCGTCTAGCGCTTCTATCAGACGGACGAGGACGCAAGGATGGAGTCCGGTTATTCCTGGAGTCTGCTCCTCCGTGCGATCATCGTCTTCAGATAATAGTGACGCTTTCTTGCCGCAACATACGGTGAAGTGACTGACCCTCTGCCCTTCCAGAGAACTGTGTCTATGTAATGTATGGTATAAAATCCATGGATTCTAAACACAACACTCCAGAAGAACAAGAGGAGGAAGAGGAAGACCCAAACCAGTGGTTCTTTACGGGGAAGACGACGATCTTAACACCAGTGGTTCCCAACCTTTGGGGGGGGGGTCATAACGTAATTCGTTTGTGCCATAAATACCGGAGTTTGGAAATACACATGTACAATTCTTTAAAATCTTACCCTATCCCTATATATGTATACATCATTAAACACGACAGCCCCATACTTTAAGTTTCTATCAATCAAATCTAAATATATAACTGGTTCCCATAGAGGTCTTTTTTTCCAGAGATTTTTTTTCTGAAACCGAGGAACAAGGCGCCATGAATATTTGGGAATGCCTGCAGTTTACCTTCGTCTTTAAAAAAGGTGGAAACCAGAACCAGTGCCATCTTTTACAGCAAAGCCAGCTCACAGTGCCACTAACGAACTGCCAGCACACACACATTCAAAAATACAACTACCGAATTACCAAAGAACGCAACTGAGTTGTCCATTAACCGATCAACCAAGCAACCCGACCAGCTAACAATCACACACTATCAAACTACTAAACAACTACCTCTCATCTAAACTACCGAGCGACCTATCAACGAAACTACCAAACGACCCAACAACCGAACTACCAAAACAACTGGTTCCCACTGGCTTGAAAGGCGCAGTTCCCTGCCGCCCTGTTCCTCAGCCAACACCTTCCTCCAAGGATAAACTAGGCACTTCAGCAAATAGCAATATTGCAGAACTTCGCAAATATTAAAAGAAGAAAAAAATGCAAGATTGATGTCTGCGCTCCTACTTGGCCGATGACTTAGCTGGGTTATTTTTAGAAATTTTGCACGGGCTGTGCTTTACGTCATATTTTCCCCGCATTTAATTGCGTCCATTAACGTCTGTGGCCTTTTGATTATATGCGAGTTACACCTCAAGTTATAAATACCTTTTAGAGCTCGAAATCTAGTCTTCGTTAATAAATTTTGTAAACAATTTGTAATCATAGGGAGAGAGGGAATGAGGAGAGGGAGGGGATGGGGAGGGAGAGGAGGGGAAGAGGGAGGGGAGGGAAATGGAAGAGGGAGGAAGGGGAGGGGAAAAGGAGGAGGGGGGAGAAAGATAGAGAATGATAGATAGACAGACAGAAGAGAGGAGGTGAGAGAGCCGAGAGGGCAGCTCACGACCTACAAACCAAGAGAAAGCATAAGGCCGGCCCTTCCCTGGCCGCCCATACCCCGCCCCTCTACCCCTACCCCAATACCCTCCCTTCCCCCTCTCCCTTCCTCCCTACTTTCCCTCACCCCCTCCCTCCCTTTCTCAAACCATGCCTTTAGGGTATGAGGAGTAGGGGGAGGGGTGACGCCCCCTCCTCTCTCTCTCTCTCTCTCTCTCTCTCTCTCTCTCTCTCTCTCTCTCTCTCTCTCTCTCTCTCTCTCTCTCTCTCTCTCTCTCTCTCTCCCACATCATCACCATTAACGGTACTACGTTCACTGTATTACACCATTTTCACTGTACATGTATGAATTATACCAACATTATAATGCCTTTATACTAACATTGTACTAACATTATATTAACATTATACAAATATTACATTACATAACATTATACTAACATTCTGACTAGATCAACACTATATTACCATTATATTTTTTTCTAACATTATATCAACATTATATCTACATTATGCTAACACCATATTACCATCATACTAACTTTATATAATCACACTAACATTATATCAATATTATAATAACATTATATCAACATCATCATACTGACAATGTCACCTTACTGAACACCTCAGATAAAAATAACAACAGCAACATCATCAACAGTAACAACAAAACAACGACATCAATGACAAAATCAAGAACAGCAAACAACAACACGAATGGAAGGATCTCAACAGGATATAATCTCAATCATTTTACATTGAAAGTAATACACTGGAGGTCCATTGTTCAACAGACTGTGATTGTTCTTTCTGTTCTCTTTGTTATTCTATTTTATCTATTTTTTCTCTGTCGTTCTTTTTTATTATCCCTCTTTCTGTCTTGTTCTTTTTTATTATCATTCTTTCTCTGTCTTGTTCTTTTTTTATTTTCAGTCTTTCTCTGTCTTTCATTTTTTTTTTCTTTCTCCATTTCCTCCTCCTGCTTTTATATCCAATCCCCTTTCCTTCTCTCTTTCTCTGTTTCTGTTTTGCCTCTCTTTCTCTTTCTCGCTCTCTCATATGCAGAGGAAGGGGAGGAAATGGGTGGGGGTGGAAGGGGAATGGGGAGGGCAAAGGGAGGGCGAAAGGGGAGAGGGAGGAGAGTGAAGAGAGGAAGGAGAATTGGAGGATGGGAGGAGAGGAGGAAGAGGAAGAAGGGAAGGGTGGAAGAAGAGGAAGAGGAAGGGAAAGGGGAAGAGAGGGGTAGAGTGAGGGTGGAAGGGGAATGGGGAAGGCGGGGAGCGAGGGTGGAAAGGGAAAGGGAAATGGAAAGGGAAGGGGAAAGGTAAGGAAAGAGAGAGGGGGAAATTGGAGGATGGAAGGAGAAGCGGAAAGGGAATGGAAAGGGTATGTTAAGAGAAGATAGTGGAAGGGGTGGAAGTGGAAGGGGTGGAAGTGGAAGGAGGGTAAAGGGAGGGGGAAGGCGAATGGGGGGGGATGTAAGGTAGACGTGTGATATTCAAAATTAGATTGCTTTTTCTTAGCGAATGCAAGCGAAAGCAGCGAATTAACCGTCTTTGCAAGTTGATTTGTTGATGTGTCGACTTGCAGTTTTTTTTTTATCGGGAGGGGGGGTGAGGGGTGGAGAGACAGAAAGAGGAATGCGAGAGAGAGGGTAAGAGGTAGGAGGGAGGGGTAAGGGAGGGAGAGAGGAGGAAGGAACGAAGGAAAGGAGGGAGGAGGGAGGGAGGAGAGGGAGAGAAAGGGTGGTAGGGAGACCGAAAGGGGGAGCGAAGAGAGAAAGAAAGAGCGAGAAGTAGGAAGAGGAAGAGGAAGAGGAAGGGAAGGAGGAGGAGGAGGAGAGGAGGAGGAGGAGGAGGAGAGAGGAGGAGGAGGAGGAGGAGGAGGAGGAGGAGGAGAGGAGTAGGAGAGGAAGGGGGGAGAAGGTAAGGGTAAAGGGAGACGGACAGGAGAAAGTAGAAAGACAAACAACGAAACAGGGAATAAAGGAAGAGAAAGAGAGAGAAAGAAGGGAAGAAGGAAATAAAGATAGAGAAAGAAGGGAAGAAGGAAATAAAGATAGAGAAAGAAGGGAAGAAGGAAATAAAGATAGAGAAAGAAGGATAAGAAGAAAGAGAAAGAGGGAGAAATAAGGGAATAAAGGTAGAGAGAAAAGGAGAAAGAAAGGAAGAAGGGAATAAAAGAAGAGAAAGAGAGAAAGAAGGGAATACAAGAGGAGAAAAAGAGAGAAAGAAGGGAAGAAAGGAATAAAGATATAAAGACAGAAAAAAAGGATAAAGAAAGGAAGAGAAGAAGAGGGATGTAAAGAGGAAAAGAGGGGGGAGTGGCGAAAGAAACATAATAGAACACGAGGGAGAGCATGTGCATGATCTTATAATTTAAGTGAGGAGGTCATATGCAATGGCTAGGGGGGGGGGTGCTTGCGTGTATGTCCCCCCCCCTTCTCCCTTTTGTCTGTCTCCCCCCCCTCTCTCTCTCTCTCTCTCTCTCTCTCTCTCTCTCTCTCTCTCTCTCTCTCTCTCTCTCTCTCTCTCTCTCTCTCTCTCTCTCTGTATGTCTCTTTCTCTGTTTCCGTTTCTGTTTCTGCCTCTCTCTCTATCTGCATTTACCTACTGAATTCTCTATTTTATATCTATCTACTCTCCCATCCAGTTTGTCTCTCCGTCTCTCATCCCTTATTTCTATCCTCAACCTCTCTATCTGCCTGCCTGCCTGTCTGTCTGTCTGCCTACTGTTTATTTATCGGTGCCTGCCTGCCTGCCTGCCTCTCTAAACCATTCAAGACCCATGTACATTAAGCTGCCTGCCTGCCTGCCTGCCTGCCTGCCTGCCTGCCTGCCTGCCTGCCTGCCTGCCTGCCTGCCTGCCTGCCTGCCTGCCTGCTGCCTGCCTGCCTGCCTGCCTGCCTGCCTGCCTGCCTGCCTGCCTGCCTGCCTGCCTGCCTGCCTGCCTGCCTGCCTGCCTGCCTGCCTGCCTGCCTGCCTGCCTGCCTGCCTGCCTGCCTGCCTGCCTGCCTGCCTGCCTGCCTGCCTCTCTAACCCATTCAAGACCCATTGTATATTAAGCTAGGCCTGCCTGCCTGCCTACCTGCCTGCCTCTCTAACCCATTCAAGACCCATGGTATATTAAGCTAGGCCTGCCTGCCTGCCTACCTGCCTGCCTCTCTAACCCATTCCCATGGTATATTAAGCTAGGCCTGCCTGCCTACCTGCCTGCCTCTCTACCCATTCAAGACCCATGGTATATTAAGCTAGGCCTGCCTGCCTGCCTACCTGCCTGCCTCTCTAACCCATTCAAGACCATGGTATATTAAGCTAGCCTGCCTGCCCGCCTACTGCTGCCTCTCTAACCCATTCAAGACCCATGTATATTAAGCTAGGCTGCCTGCCTGCCTCTCTAACCCATTCAAGACCCATGGTATATTAAGCTAGTCCAGAAAAAAAAACACCGTAGGCCTATACAAACAAAAATCCCGACATCCAGAGCCAGGTATTCGGCGCGTCACCGTTCTAAATAGGCCTATAACAATTCACCTGAGACGTGGTCGGTATGTTGGCGTAATCACCTGNGCTGCCTGCCCCCTGCTTGCTTGCCTTGCCTGCCCGTCTGCCAGCGTTTTGCCTGCCCGTCTGCCAGTCTCTGCCTGCCTGCCTGCACTCTGCCTCTCTTCCTAATTGCTACCAGCATACTTTGGCCGCCTGCCTGCTTGCTTGCCCTGCCTGCCCGTCTGCCAGCCTGGCCTGCCCGTCTTGGCCAGCCTGCCTGCCTGCCTTGGCGACTGTCGCCTCTCTTCCTAATTGCATACCAGCATACTTGCCTGCAAACGTGCCTCCATGCTTGACTGAACAGCTGACTGATTGCCTTCATAACTGAGTGCTTCTATATCTACTGTTTCCTCTTTGTCCTCTCTTTCTCTCTCTCGTCTTTCTCTTCCATACCGTCCTCCTCTTCTCTTTTTCACTCCAGCCTTCTCTCTTTCTCTGTTTCTCCCTTCTCTCTTTCTCTCTTTCTCTCATTTTCTTATCTCTTTTCCCCTTTCTCTCTATATTTCAACCTTCCTATTACTTTCCCTCTCCTTTCCCTCTCCCTTTTCCTTCTTGCTTTCCCTTTCCCCTACTCTTTCCTCCTTCTCCCTGTATTTCTCCCTTCTCCTTCCCACCCTCACTCTCTCTTCTCCTTCTAGAAACCCATTTCCCTCTCTCTTCCTTCTCCCCTCTCCCTTCTCCCTTTTTGTCTGTCTTACTCCCTTCCCCTCTTCTTTATCCTCACCCTCTCTCTCTCTTCCTTCCCCCTATCTCCTTTTAACCGAGGCACGCCAAGTAGACGAAGGA
Organism: Penaeus vannamei; assembly: GCF_003789085.1. Taxonomy (NCBI): domain Eukaryota; kingdom Metazoa; phylum Arthropoda; class Malacostraca; order Decapoda; family Penaeidae; genus Penaeus; species Penaeus vannamei. Next base: position 27,976 of record NW_020868358.1, read on the forward strand.
TGGAATGATAAGGGAGGGGGGGTAGGCGTAAAGATAATATGCATACAATTGAGAAGTTGGCAGGGAATAGGAGGAGGAGGGAGGGAAGGAAAGGAGGGATGAAGGGAGGAGGGAGAAAAAGATGGAGGAAGGAAGAAGGAGTGGGAAGAGAGAGAGAGAGGAAGGGAGGAGGAGGGAAGAAGGAGAGGAGTGGAGAGATAGAGGCGGAGGGAGAGAATGAAAGAAGGAGGAAGGTGGGAAAGGCTAGGAAGAGAGAGGAGAGAGGAGAGAGAGAGAGAGAGAGAGAGGAAGAGAGAGAGAGAAAGATGCCAGGAGAGAGGAGAGAGAGAGAGAGAGAGAGACAGACAGAGACAGAAGACAGACAGACAGACTAGAGACCAGAGACACGAGACGAGACAGAGACAGAGAGAGGCAGAGACAGACAGCAGACAGACAGAGACAGGGACAGACAGAACAGACACAGACAGACCAGACAGACAGCACAGACCAGACAGACTGACAGACTGACAGACAGACAGACCAGAGACAGAGACAGACACAAAAGGCAGAGGACAATGAATATCAGACAACATGAAAAAACAGCATAAATAAACAAAAAAAAAAGTTTAATGTCATGTCTCTGTCCCAACGTCATCTTGTCACGAAAATTCACGAAAAATGATAGAGAAAAAATAATTATAACCTTCTCTCCCTTCTCCTCCCTTCTTCATTCACCCTACATTTCCCCTTCCCTCCCTTCCTCTTCCTCCTTCCTCGTTCTTCCCTCTCTCCTTCCTTCCTTCTTCCTTCCTTCCTTCCTTCCTTCCTTCCTTCCCTCCCCTTCCTCCTTTCCTTCCTCCATCCCTTTCTTCCTTCCCTCCCTCCTTCCCTTCCACCTCTTCCTTCTCCTCCTCTCTCATTCCCTCCCTCCCTCCCACCCTCCATCCCTACATCCCTCCCTCCCTCCATCCATCCCTCATCCCTCCCCCCTTCATTCCAACTCCTCCTTCCCTCCTTCCTCCCTCCCTCCCTCTCTCATCCTTTCCCCCAACATCCCTTTCCCGCTACATTTCCCCCTCCCCCTCTCCCTCTCCCCCCACCACCACCACCCTCATCCTGGATAATGAGAGAATCTAGCATACTCTGCTGGGTGCTTGGTACAAAGGCATTAGCAATCAATAGGGTTTATACGAGGGTGGTAGGGGAGGGAAGGGAGGGAGGGAGGGAGGGAGGGAGGGCAGGACGGAAGGAGGGAGGGAAGGGAGGGAGGGGAAGGAGGGAGGGAAGCGGAGGGTGATGGAGGGAGGGGGGAGGGAGGGAGGAGGGAGGAAAGGGAGGGAAAGGAGAGGAGGACGGGGAGGTAGGGAGGGAGGGAGGGAGATGGAGGAGGGGAGGAAGGGAGGGGAAAGGAGGGGAGTATTGGAGGTAGGAGGGAGGGAGTGGTTGGGGTAAGGGAAGGAGGAGAAGGAGGGAGGGAGGTAGTGGGTGGTGGAGGAGGAGGAGAGAAAAAGAAAGATAGAGAGAATAAGGGGAGGAGATGGGTAAAGAAAGAGTGAAGAAGGAAGAGAAAGCCTGAGGGAGGGAGGGGAAGGAGCGGAGGGAGGAAATTAAACCAAACTGAACTTAATTCTTTCTCGGGATTTTTTTTATGTAGATAATTATTTGTAAAGGAGAGGGAAGGTAAAAGGTGTTTGTACTGGTGCAACTGTTGTTGAGGAGAAGGAAAGAGGAGGAGGAAAAGGAAGAGGGGAAGATGGAGGAAGAGAAGGAGGAGGAAAAAGAGAAGGAGGAGGAGGAAGAAAAGGAGGAGTAGGAAGAAAAAAGGAGCAGGAGAAAGAGGAGGAAAAGAAGAACAACAACAAGAAAAGAAGAAGAGGAGAAGAAGAATCAGGAGAAGCAGAAGGAGGAGGAGGAGGAGGAGGAGGAAGAAAAAGAGGAGGAGTAGGAAGCGGAAACAGACACGAAACTCGGTGAAAAATGTACCGCAAAAAAAAAAAAAAAAAAAACATAATTATGACGGAATAGTGAAAGCAGAGGAAGAGGAAGTGGCAAATAACCGCAATAACAGGCAAACAGGAAGAGAAGCGTGAATTAAATACGGAATCAAAAGGGAACAGAAAAGTGAGAAATAAATATATGAGGAGCAAGAATCGACATTAAACATCATTTGATAAATGAAGGAAAAGGAGGAACAAAGAAAAAAGAAGTAATAAAAGAAATTGAAAGAAACAGCTAAAAAGAAAGAAAATTAGATAGAAATAAAACGAAAAAAGACAAAATCATGATAAATAACAAAGGAAGAAAAGAAATTACAAAGAAATATAAAAATATAAAAAGAAATATATAAAACCAAAACAACAAAAATTATAAGCAGTAAGCGATGATTTTTTTTAATGGAAATCAAAGAAAATAATAAGAAAATAAGTTAAAAAACGAAGAACGAGAAAACACAAAGAAAAGACTAAAAAAACGAAAAGAGAAATAAAAAAGAACAAAGAGAAAATAAAGAAAGAGAGGAATAACGACATAGGTGACAATAACCGCGCCGAGACTGTCATACCGTACTGTCAAGGGTGACGGAGCGCGGGCGGGTCAGTGGCCTTCCTGTCATTGGCTGAGATTCCAAAATCTTCACTTCTCTCTTTCTTTACATCTATTATCTCTTATTCTTTTCTCCTTCTGATTTTTTTTCATTTTTCGTTTTTCCTTTGTTTGTTTTTTGTTTTTTTATTGTATGTCACGTTTTAATTTTTTGTTATTATTATCGTTATTATTAGTAGTAGCAGTAGTAATATCATTATCATTACTATCATTATCATTATCATTAGTACAGTTACAGTCAGTAGTAGTAGTAGTAGTAGTAGTAGTAGTAGTAGTAGTAGTAGTAGTAGTAGTAGTAGTAGTAGTAGTAGTAGTAGTAGTAGTAGTGTAGTAGTAGTTAGTAGTAGTATAGTAGTATCAATACTACTACTAGCAGTAGTAGTAGTAGTAGCAGTAATAATAATCAAATAACCCAGAAAACATTTTTGAAAATACAAAAAGCAGCCCAAAACTCAAAAGCCCAAACACACACACAACCGCACGCCCATCGCGTCAGCGTCGAAACGAAAGTCAACCCCGGAAGTCCCCGCCGGAGCAGCAGGGCGTTGCCAAGATCCCTCGAAGGCAGCTGGTAACGGTGACGAACCACGGCCCGTTATTGCGTCATCGCGTGACGTCACAAATCCCGCTGCCCGTTGTCGTTTTTTTCTTTTTTCTTTTTTTTACTATAAATAAAGGTGTGGATTTTCTTTCTAGTGAGGTGATATTACTTGTTGTGTTGGTATTACTATTACTACTTCCAATACTATGACGATTACTATTACTACTAGAACTAGAACTACTACTACTACTACTAGTACTACTACAACTATTAGTGCTACTACTATTACGACTACTACTACTACTATTACTACTACTACTACTATAACGACTACTGCTATCACTACTTACTTCTGATAATGGTGATGATGATGATGATGATGATGATGATGATGATGATGAAGATGATGATATGATGATGATGATGATGATTGATGATGAGATGATGATGATGAACGGTGGTGGTGGTGGTGACGGCGATAGTGATGATGATGATGATGATGATGATGATGGTGGTGGTGGTGACGGCATGTGATGATGAGATGATGATGACTATGCCCTTTCTTTTCTTCTTCCATCCCCCCTTTTCCTCCTCCTTCTCCTTGCTTCCTAAATCCGCCTTTCTCCACTACCACCACACCTCCCTCTCCACCTTCACTCCCCAAACCCACACTCCTTCTCCTCTCCTCCCTCCCTCCCCACTCCTACTGCACAATCCTCCTCCTCCTCCTCCTCCCCTCCCCCCTCCTCACTCCCTCACTTCCTCACTTCCTCACTTCTTCACTTCCTCACTTCCCTCCTCCCCTCCCTCCACTCTCCACTCTCCACTCTCCACTCTTCCACTCTCCACTCTCACTCCCCACTCCCCACTCCCCACTCCCCACTCCCCACTCCCCACTCCCACTCCCCACTCCTCACTCTTCACTCTTCACTCTTCACTCTTCACTTTCCTCTTCTTCCTCACTCTTCACTCCTCACTCCTCCACTCCCCACTCCCTCACTCCTCATTCTTCAACTCTTCACTCTTCCACTCCTTCACTCCCACTCCCACTCCCCACTACCCACTCCTCTCTTCCCTCCTCCTCTCCTCCCTCCTCCTCCTCCTCCCTCCTCTCCCCCTCTCCTCCTCCCTCACTCCCTCTACTCCCTCACCCTCCCTCACTCCCCCACTCTCCACTCCCCACTCCCCACTCCTCACTCCTCACTCCTCACTCTTCCACTCTTCACTCTTCACTCTTCACTCCCCACTCCTCCTCCTCCTTACTCCTCCCCCCTCCTCTTCCCTACCCCCACCCCGTCTTCCGTATTCCATTCCATTTCCATTCAATAACCCTTTCCGATAATGGACGCAGTTTCCCCTCTTCTCCCTTCCCACCCCTTCCCCTCACCCTTCTCCCACCTGTTCCCCTACTCCCTTCCTCCTTCTCCCCTCACCCCTTCCCCTCATCCCTTCCTCCTTCTCCCAACCTTTCCCCTCATCCCTTCCTCCTTCTCCCCTTACCCTTCTTCCTCCTCCCCGTGCCCTCTCCCCTCCCCTTCCCCTTCCCCTCTTCCCCTCCCCTCCACCCCCCTAATCTCAAGTGGTTTGATATTGTGTTGTCCCGTTGTCATGGAAAGCGACGGGGGGAGGGAGGAGGGGGAGGAGGGGAGGATCAAAAGAAAGGAATGAGAGAGGAAGAAAATGGAAAGAGAAAAAGATGACGAAAGAGGTATAGATGAGGGAGAGAAAGAGGTATTGCGGGCGAGGGAGGAGGGGAGGAGAGAGGGAGGGAGGGAGGGAGGGAGGGAGGGAGGGAGAGAGAGAGAGAGAGAGAGAGAGCAGAGAGAGAGAGAGAGAGAGAGTAGAGAGAGAGAGAGAACGAAGAGACGAGAGAGGAGAGAGAGAGAGAGAGAGAGAGAAGAGGAGAGAAAGAGAAAGTGAGAAAGAGAAAGAGAAAGAGAGAAGAAAGAGAAAGAGAGAAAGAAAGAGAGAGAAGGAACAACGAAAAGAAAGAAACAGCGACGAGAGAGAGAGAGAAAAGATAGAGAGAGACTGCGTGTCTGTATCTGTATGTGTTACACGTCCCTGTGTATGTACGTGTCAGAAGCCAGTGAAGAAGTCTGCAACACATATAACCCAAATATGCGTTTCTTTTCGTCTTCTTGTCCGAGAAACCTTAAACCTGACGTACGCACGTCTTTGAATACTGTTAGGCACGGACTACACTCGCTTCACCACGCATTAGCAGTAATGACCAAGGAATAAAAATAGCAATGGACAAACCAACAATAAGGTGATGATATGTGAATGATGATCAGGTGGTGTGCGTGTTGGTGTTTGGTGAATGGTGATGGTCGGTCTTGTAATGGTGATGGTGATCGGTGATGGTGATGGTGTTTGGTGTATGGGATGTTGATGGGATAATGATAATGTGATGTATGGTGATGATTGCATGATGAATGTGAATGACTGTCTTTAAATACTGTTTATCGTTCTTCGTTTCTGTCTGATATTCTGTTCTTAGTCTCGCTGCACATCTACAGTCCACACCTAACCTTACAACTGTAAAATTCCAACTACCAACAGCCTAACCACTCAACATCCGTCACTACTCAGACCCCATTCACCTCTAGTCAACCACTAACACGCATAAGCGCACCCGCTGACATAATCTCTCCGTAGCATACATCTTAGACTTCAAGCCTATCCTGCCGTCAACCCTGACATAAACTCGCCATCAAGGACTGACCTCATACCCTTATCCCCTCCATCACATTGAATGACGTTCCGTCAAATCAGCTTTTCTCTGAACCTGAGAACCATCTCGTCTCCGTTTCTTCCCAGGACAAACAACACACAATGCTTCTTCTGCACACACATCACTACACCGAACAATGACCTCTGTAGGATGATTCTTCGCCGGTGTCTGTCTCAAGACTAGGTAGCCACTAAGCCATTCCACATAGCCTTCCGTGGAACACAAGTGAAGTGGGTTGAGACACAGACAGAATTCAGGAATCAGAATAAAGGACGTTAAACGGGGCGACGGATTATACACATCGCTACCCACTTACAGTTTTATTAAGAACAGACAGCTTCTGAAGCAGCTAATATATTATAGATCTAATCAAATAATAAAGACTATTCAATAACAACCAGCAAAAACAACAAATGCAATTATTTTGCGATGATATCTGTCCATTGATGTCTCGATTTTCTCCCCGTCATCGCATTCCCCTCTCGCCGATTCTCTCCTCACTTCTTCCTCCCTCCTCTCCCTTTCTCCTGCGTGATACTCTGTACCTACTTATGACCATGCATGGACGCATGCACTCTTCACTCGCTCTCCACATCGCTCGCCGTCATTGCCTCCTCTTTTCTACCCCCCAGCGCATATGTGCACGACAACATGAATGATTGATGATGAATGTGATGCTTCACCACGTCTTTAGAGTAATGACAAGAATAACATAGCAATGACAACAACAAATAAGGTGATGATGATGATGATGGGTGGTGTTGGTGATGGTGATGTGATGGTGGTGTTTGTGATGGTGATGATGGTGGTGTTGGTGTGTGATGGTGGTGTTGGTGATGGTGATGGTGATGTGGGTGTTGTGATGGTGATGGTGATGGTGATAATGATAATGGTGATGGTAATGGTGATGATTGATGATGAATGTGATGACGTCTTTAAATACTGTTAGGGCACGGATATACACTCGCTTCACCACACATTTAGAGTAAGAAGAAGAATAACAATAGCAATGACAACAACAATATGGTGATGATGATGATGTTGGTGATGGTGATGGTGATGGTGATGATAATGATGATGATGATGACGATGATGATGATGTAGAGAAGAGAATGGAGAAGAAAAAGAAAAGCAGAAAGAGAAGATAATGAAGAAAAAGAAGGCGAA
>NW_020868358.1:40000-42811 GCF_003789085.1 Penaeus vannamei
TAGTCTCTAAAAACGTGAATCAATAATAACACCAACTTGACTATAAGATTGCGTGCGTAAACAGACTTAAGTCATTTCTTGTGAATGGAGACGTAGTTGTGTGTTGTGTTTTATTGGGTTGTGTTTTGTGCGTTTGTGTGTGTGTGAGAGAGAGCGGGAGAGAATGGAGGAAGGGGGAGAGAGAGATAGAATGGAGGAAGTAGAATGGAGGAAGGGTGAGAGAGAGAGGGGGGAGAGAGAGAGAATGGAGGAAGGGAGAGAGAGAGATAGAATGGAGGAAGGGGGAGAGAGAGATAGAATGGAGGAAGGGGGAGAGAGAGATAGAATGAAGGAAGGGGGAGAGAGATAGAATGGAGGAAGAGGGAGAGAGAGAGAGAGGGGAAGAGAAAGGGAAAGAGATAGAATGGAGGAGGGGAGAGAGAACAGACAGAGACAGAAAAAAGAAAGAAAGAGAAACGGAGAAACAGCAGAGCCAGAGTATCTGCGTATATGCATGTGTGCATGAATTTATGCATGCGAATACTTAAACATAGATGCAAGTGGGTGCTCATGTACGTACAACGAGTGTGTTGGTATCTCTGTGTACGTATGTGACTACGTTCGTGTGCGTTCGTGCATGCGAGCTGTAAAAACAAGAGGTCGGGTCACGGATTCACCGGAAACGTGGTTTTGTTAGCGACGGTAAAAAAAGAAAAGAAAAAAAAAACTTATTTAATAGGAGGTGGAGCAACCCGGAGTCACGCAGTCGCCCACTACACAACACTTGGAAAAAGAGTGTTGTTAATATTTCGTTTTCTTTCCCTTCTTTTTCTCTCTCGTTCGTTCGCTTCGCTTTTGCTCTCTCTTTGTTCTCTCTCTTCGTTCTCTCTCCTCTCGTCCTCTCTCTCGTTCTCTCTCTTCGGTATCTCTCCTCTCTCTCTCCTCTCTTAGTTCGTACTTCTCTTCTCTCTCCTCTTCTGTCTTCTCCTTCTCTCTCTCTCTCCTCTCTCCTCTCCCTCTCTCTCTCTCTCTCTCTCTCTCTCTCTCTCTCCTCTCTCCCTCTCTCCTCTCTCCTCTCTCTCTTCTCTCTCTTCTCCTCTCCCTCTCTCCCCTCTCTCCCTCTCTCTCCTCTCTCCTCTCTCCCCGCTCTCCCTCACTCTCTCCCTCTCTCCCTCTCTCTCTCTCTCCTCTCGCTCTCTCGCTCTCTCCCTCCCCTCTTCCCTCTCTCTCTCTCCCTCTCTCCCTTCTCCTCCCTCTTCCCTCTTTCCCTCTTTCCCTCCTCCTCTCTCTCCCTCCTCCCATCTCCCCATACTTTCGTACTTCTACCCCTCCCCCCTCTCCCTCTCCTCTCCCTCTCCCTATCCTCCTACCTCTCTCTCTCTCTCTCCTCTCTCTCCTCTCCTCTCTCCATCTCTCTATTCTCAGAAAGGTCGTGCAGCCATCCACAACGCAGTTCGTACAAAAATGTCATTATCATTTTTTTTTTTTTATCAAACGGTATCAAAAGGCTTGTAGCTTGGTTGATTATCGTTTTTATGTTTGTTCCGTTTTTATCTTTTCATAATGAACGAAATTTTTCTTTATGAGGCGTTGATATGATCTTTTGGACTGTGAAGAAGAGGAGGAGGAGGAGGAGGAAGAGTAGGGTAAAGAGGAAGAAGAAGAAGAAAGAATGGGAAGAGAAGGATACAGGGAGAAGAAAGAGGACAAGGGAGAGAAAGAAAATTAGAGAAGAAACATGAAGGCAAGGGGGAGAAAGAAGAGGAGGAGAATTAGAAAAAGAAAAGAAGAATAGGAAGAGGTGGAGGATACAGAGAGAAGAAAGAGGACAAGGAAGAAGAGAAAGAAGTATAAGAGCAGAAAGACGAAGACAAGGAAGAGAAAGAAAGAAGAAAAGAATGAAGAAGATAGTACAGAGAGAAGAAAGAAAGAATAAAAATAGGAAGATGAATGAAAAATAGTAACAAGAACACGACGAAATGAAGCAAAGGTAGAATAAAACAAAGGAAATAGCAGAAAATGAAGATAATGGTGAGAGTCCTTCCTGCAGACCTCATTTATCTTAATTCTAATTAAATCTTTTTCACTATATTTCTAAGTATAAAATTAATTCTATCTCTGCTCTCTATATCTAATTCGAAATGCCTTTCCTAATGCTATTTCTAACTCCTTTCTCTATCTCAAACTCTTATCTTTTCCACGCAGATTCTGATTCGAAAAAAAAAATCCTTACTCTAATTCAAACTCTTCCCTCTATACTCTAATTTTAAACTCTTTACTCTGAATCTTTCTTATTTTTTCTCTAATTCTAAACTCTGTATTTTTACTCGAATTCTGATAACTCCATTTCACTCATTCTGATAACTTTTTTCACTCTTTCTAATTATAAAAACACTAATTCTTTCACACTAATAACTACTCTATTCTACCCATTTCACACTAATTCTAATAGCTCCTTTCACTCTAATTCTTATAACTCTATTTCACTTTAATTCTAAACACCTTTCACTCTAATTATAATAACTCTTTTCACTCTAATTCTAATTACCCCTTTCATACTAATTCTAAAAACTCCTTTCACTCTAATTCTTATAACTCTATTTCACTCTAACCCTAATAACGCCTTTCACACTAATTCTAACTCCTTTCACTCTCATTCTAATAACTCTTTTCACTCTAATTCTAACTCGCTAAATAACCCGTATTCATGCTGACAAATGCAGAAAAGGTATGAATGAGAATGAATATTCGGTTTCGAATATTCGCGTGAGAAATGATAATAATAATCTTCGTATTTCTGCCGAAGATGTAATCGAAAGCGTCCATGTGTCC
>NW_020868358.1:43133-45633 GCF_003789085.1 Penaeus vannamei
CCTTATCCACCATACCCTCCTATCTCTCTCTTTCGATTTCCTCCCTTTCTTCGTACCACCCTCCCTCTCAAACCTGGAATACCATCTATTTAAGATAACGCCAAATAATAATAAGACCAGAGCTGTTTCCGGCGTTTCAAATTTGTGCTACTGTTCTACAAAAAATTAACCTCTTACGACAAATAAGTACCGAACTTATAGCTGACGCTGAGAGGGAGAGAGAAAGACAGAGAAGGGAGACTGAGAAAAAGAGAAAGAGGGAGAGGAAGAAAGAGAGGGTGGTCGGAAGGAAAACGAGAGATGAGAAAGAATGTGAGAAGAAGAGGGGAAAAAGAATCGAGAGAAGAGAGGATGAGAGAGAAGGCGGTGGGGGAGGGGATGAGAGCAGGCAGGAATATAGCTGGACGGCTGAGGGAAGAGGTGAAGAGACAAGTAAGAAAGGAGAGAGATTGGAAAAAGAGAAAGAGAGAGAGGGAAAGGAGAAATGAGGAGAGAGGGGAGTGAGGGGAGAGGAGGGAGGGAGGAGAGAGAGGAAAGAGAGGAAAAGAGGGAGAAAAGAGGAGAGAGAGGAGAGGAGAGGGATGAGAGAGAGGAGAGAGAGAAGGGGGGGGGGAATGGAGAGAGTAGAGAAAACTTAAATTGCAAATATCCATTGAGTAGGATATTGCCTCTCTCTCTCTCTCTCTCTCTCTCTCTCTCTTCTCTCTCTCTCTCTCTCTCTCTCTCTCTCTCTCTCTCTCTCTCTCTCTCTCTCTCTCTCTCTTCTCTCTTTCTCTCTCTCTCTCCCTTTCTCTCTTTCTTTCTTCTCTCCCCCCTCTCTTCTCTCTCTCTCTCTCTCGCTCTCTCTCTTTCTCTTTCTCCTCTGTCTCTCTCTTCTCTCTCTATCTCTCTCTTCTCTCTCTTCTCTCTCTCTCTCTCTTCCTACAATTCTCTCGCACTTTCCTCTACGCACAGAAATACACAAAATATATAAATAACTTTTGAAATACTAACACTATACAAATCTGTTTATCTATATTCCAATCAAGCAATTGATAGGGCAACAGAATGCACTTCGTTGAAATTGCAAACTTGATTACTCAAAATATCAATACGGTTTCAGTGCGACAGTTGAGGTGGTTTTAACTCAATGTGTATAACTGTTCTATTTTTTTATGTACCTTTTTTCATTACTCTCTCCTACTGTATCTCGTTTACATACATATATACACACACACAAACATACATACACACACGCGCATACACACATGCATATGAGTATATGTTTGTGTGTGCAAGTATATATATCCGCTGTGCATGAGCGTGGCCCTAACCCGATTTTCGAAAAATTTATTTAGGATTTCAATAATAGATTTATATATATAAAAAAACACATGATTTATGAAATATTCCCTTTCGTTTAGGGTGAATATGAACACTGGGTCACAATTAACGAATATCAATAATTAATTGCCTTAGGACGCCTATAAATGTTTGTTGGACATTAATGCTTATCACACACTCTCGTTTGGTAATCTTCATTTAAATCACATACGCTGGATAGATAGATAATCATTAGCCAGGTGATTTAGATAGATAGATAGATAATCATACGCCAGGTGATTTAGATAGATAGATAGATAATTATATAGTAGATAGACAGTGTATAGATAGATAGATAGATAATCATACCACCAGGTGATTTAGATAGAGTAGATAGATAATCATCCACCAGGTGATTAGATAGATAGATAGATAATCATACACCAGGTGATTTAGATAGATAGACAATCATCCACCAATTGATTTAGATAGATAGATAGATAATCATACGCCAGGTGATTTAGATAGATAGATAATCAACATACCCAGGTGATTTTAGATAGATAGATAGATTGATTATTACACCAGGTGATTTAGATAGATAGATAGATGATATACACAGGTGATATAGATAGATAGATAGATATCATACGCCAGGTCGCCAGGTGATATAGATAGATAGATAGATAATCATACGCCAGGTGATATAGATAGATAGATAGATAATCATCCACCAGGTGATATAGATAGATAGATAGATAATATCACAGGTGAAGATCATAATAGGTAGATAGAATAGATAGATAATCACACCAGGCCCACCAGGTGATTTAGATAGATAGATAAATACACCAGGTGATAGATAGATAGATAATCATACACCAGGTGATTTAGATAGATAGATAATCATACGCCAGGTGATTTAGATAGATAGATAGATAATCATAGCCAGGTGATTTAGATAGATAGATAGATAATCATACACCAGGTGATATAGATAGATAGATAGATAATCATACACCAGGTGATTTAGATAGATAGATAGATAGATAATATAGATTATCAAATGGTGACAATTATGATGATATTGCATGATTATAAAAGTAATGATGAGGATGATAAGGCAGATAATGAGAGCAATGATAATAATGCTTATAAATATGATGATTATTATATTCTTAGCAATGATAATGACAAC
>NW_020868359.1:8310-23310 GCF_003789085.1 Penaeus vannamei
TTTCTGGATGATTCTATGTTCGTCCTGTTGTATGTGGTCTCACGCATAAGTCACGCACACACACACACACGACACACACACATGTACGGCGCCGACACACACAACACACACACACACACACACACACACACACACACACACACACAACACAACACACACACACACACACACACACACACATACCCACTATAATACTTTCTCTTTTTGTTACATACTATACCATACTAAAATAGGCTGCACCGCACAATACCAAACACCATACGTTATATCAAGAGGTTGAACAATGACTTGAACGTGACGAATGGTTTCGAAATTGAGAATACTTACAAAAACTTACACTTACAAAGAACTTACAAAGAATATTAGCAACAACAACAACAGTAATAGTAAGGATGATAGTAATAATTGATGATGATGATTGTAGTAATCATGATAATAATGATAAGGTAATAGTGAAAGTAATCTTAATAGCAATGGTGATAATGGTAAGATTATAATAGTATCTTAATAGCCAATAGTTGATAATGATAGTAATAAAAATAACAGCAACAACGCATAGGTTAATTGATAATAATAATAGTCATGTCAACCAGAGGGACCCGTGGAAGTTCCACTGCAAAAGAGGTTATCTTATCTCCCTTTTTTCGTCTTCCTCCTCCTATCTTTCTCCTCCCTTCCCTTTTTACCTTTCCCTCTTCTCGATCTTTCCTTTCTTTTCTTCTCTATGTTTCCCTTTCTCTTTTCTTTCTTTCCTTTTTTCTTCGCTATGTTTCCCTTTCTCTCTTCTATTCTTATCTTTCCCTTTCTCTTCTCTTATTTTCCCTTTCTCTCTCTTCTTTCCTTTCTCTCCCTTCTCTTCGATCTTTCTCTTTCCCTTTCTCTCTTCTCTATCTTTCCCTTTTCCTCTTTTCTCTATCTTTCCCTTTCTCGTTTCTCAATCTTTCCCTTTCTCTCTTCTGTATCTTCCCTTTCCCTCTTCTCTATCTTTCCCTTTCTCTCTTCTACATCTTCCCTTTTCCTCTTTTCTTTCTTTCCATTTCTCTCTACTCTTTCCCTTTCTCTCTTCTCTATCTTGCCCTTTCTCTCTACTCTTTCCCTTTCTTTCTTCTCGATGTTTCCCTTTTCCGTTCTGCCGCCCTTCTCAAAGCTCAATCTTCCTTCATCTCTTCACCTGCGCCCCCCTCTTCCCTCCTCTTCCTCCTTTCACTTTACCATCTCCTTTACTCCCGTATCCCCTTTCCTAGTCTCTCTCAATCCCCCTTTTCCCTTCTTTATGTCCTCCCCTTTTCCTCTCTGTTTCTCCTTCTCCATCTCCCTTTTCACTTTAAGTCCCTTCTTATTTTCTTCTCCCCTTTCCTTAACCTTCCTCCTTGAATAGTCGTGTAGATGATAAATTTGCATAAATTGACGGTCTCACTATTTCAATGACGTGTACTTGCCTCATAGATTAAAAGTAATAATAATGATAATTGATATAATAACATAATGATAATAATTATGATAATGATAATAATTATATAATGATAGCAATAATGATAATGATAATAAAAAATAATGATTATGATAATGATAATAACAATAAAAAATAGTAATGATAATTTTGTTTATGATAATGATAGTAATGATAGAAATGATAACAAATGATAATAATGATAATAACAGTTAAAATAGGATTCATATTTTTTGTGTTCGTGCGTCTGTCGTTCTCTAATATTTATGTTGTTAATTATCAACTCATTTTACGATAAAATTAATTGCCTTCCAGCTCACAGTCACATGGAATATGGTTTCAGGTGTAAAATACAAGCGTAATGTGCGAACACAAGCAGAAACAAAATATAATTGATGATAACAATGATACTAATGATAATGATAATGATATGTGATAATGATGATGATAAATAATAATGATAATAGTAATGATAATAATAATAGTAATAATAGTAATGATAATATTAGTAATAATGATAATAATAATAATAATAAAAAAATAAAACAATAATGATGATGATGATACGAGTTTTAATAAATATTGTTATTATTATGATAGAAAAATAATGATAATAATAATGACAACAGCAGTAGTAGTAACGGCGATAATAACAATTATGATAATAACGATGAAATTAACAATTATGATAATATTCATGATAATAATACAAGCAAAAAGAATATTGATAACAATGATGATGATAATAATATCAAAACAGTGAGGATAATAATGATGAAAAAAGATAATAATAATGAATAATAATGATATGAATAATAATAATAATATTAATAATTATAATATAATAATTAAGATAAAACGAACAACAATAATTGATAATAAATAACAATAATAATAATAAAAGTGAGCAATGGAAAAAATCAATATTTGATCATAATTCGTGACAATTAAAAACAATATAATAGTAAACATAATAAAAAGGATATTGATAATAATATCAAACAGGTAACAGAACCGCGGATGTAATGTGTCCTCCAGCCCAGAATCCCATAACGCAACCGCCACCTGCCACCGGCCTCATACCCCTCACCTGCCTCAAAGCCGCAGCGGCACAAGCAGTGCTTGATGGCTGGGGGAAGGGGGCGAGCCGGAGGAGAGGGCGAGGGGGGAAAGTCGCCAGAACTTCGTCTGATCTAACGCAGTGCATCGGGAGAAGGGGGAGATAGAAAGAGCACCAGACAATTCCAACACCCAAAAACATACAGAACTTGCGCCATCCTCATTCCTCGAACAATTTCTGTTATAGCAAAGGTTTGATGTTGCTCTGCAAGCAGAAGATAGTCTGGCTGAACTAAGTTACAACTTTTAATGATCCAAAACTTTGGCTAAGATTGTCATCAAATGAAAGGATTCAGTCTAAGGTAATTAGAGTTGGTTTTTTTATCCCCCGTGGAGTCTTCTGCGCAAGTATGATAATATGGCTAAGATAAGGAAAAATGAAGAGAGTAGGAAGAAGACACCTTATCATACTGATTCCGGAATGAAGGCGACAATTTGGATTTATATAGTAACAAACATTGTGAAATCTGGTGAAAGAATGAAAAAAAAAATAACCTACCTCAGAAACCCGGAGACCCCCCTGCAAAAGGACTGGGACCTGCAAGCGCCACTCATGGTGGTGTACAATATAAACACGCAATATTGGAGGTAGCATCTATCTTTCTATCACACACCACACACCATATCATATGTATACGTCTCTACATATAAATATATGTAAGATATATAAATATATATATATATGGTGAATGTATAATATAGTATAAATATATAAGATATAGTAATAAAAGTAATGTATATAATGTATATAAATACGATATATACATACATAACATAATAATGCAATGAAAAAACACGAATACCTGTATAATATGGAAGAAAAACCCACAATGCCACAAACTAGATTTATCGATGAAAAGTTGCCTCACTTTCATCAATAAATCTAGTTGATGCATTGTGGTTTTCTTCAATATTTCATATTAATTAATAATTATATATATATATAATATATATATATATATATATAATAAATATATATATAATATATATATATATAATAATATATATATTAATAATATATATATATATGATATATATATTATATATATATATATATATATATTTATATAAATATATATATATATATATTATATATAATATATATAATATATAATATATAATATAATATATATATACACATATATTCACTTACTCACATATATGACCTGCATATAGATACATATACAAATACATACACGGATATTTACATTCGTATGGACTATCCATGAGTATTAGAATCAATATCTACATACACAGAATTAATATATGTGGCATAATATACATACATATATAGATATAAATTATATGTATATAATAGTATGTATATATATATATATATATGTATATAATATATACATACATACAACATACAGTATTATATAATATATATATATATATATATATTATATTATACACACAACATCATACATACATACATATGTATATTATAAATATCTAACATGACCATACAACACACATACATACATACATACATACATATATATACATATATATACTATAACATATATACATACATATTATACAATATTATATAATATATATATATATATTATATATATAATAATAATATATATATATATAATATAAATATATATATATATATGCAATATATAATATATATATATACATATAATAGTATAGTATACATATATATATATGTATATATATATAATAATGATACATTATAGTATATAATATAATATATATATATAAGGTATACATATACTATATATATATATAATAAATTATATATATAATATATAAATATATATATAAGCATAATATATATATATGATAATATATATATATACATATATATATGGATATATACATCAAAATGTGTTATATATATTGTTTTTATTACATATGTGCTTTTTATGATTAGCTTTTATCTTTGTCCAAGGTGAGAGAAATGCTTCCCGATTTTCCTTTGTAATACATTTCATTTCCTAGACTTGGTACGTGTCGGAAATAATTCAGTTTAAGGGAAGCTCTTTTTTCAGAAACATATATAAAGAAGGACTCAACTTGCCTTATCTCTAGTAATTAAAACATAAACCGAGCTTCTATCTTGCATTACCTATACATAAAAACATCAAGTAAATGTGTGTACCATCTGTTAACACGTATCTACCAAATAAAGAAAATAATTTCCTTGTTGCTCATTATACAAATACTTATATTCAGAAACAGTGATACAAACCATATTCAGAGAAGTACTCCTACACACTCTCAAGAAATCAAGGAAGAAGGAAGTGTCGAAAGGGAGAAATGACTAGCTAATTAATCGTCGACGCCGCCCAACTCCCGACAATAGGAGTAAATTAGGCATAATCAAGGACGTTCAATTCCTAGATTTTCTGAGACTGGCTCAACGTAAAAAAAAAAAAAAAAAAAATGAAACTCTCTTTAAAGCAGTCTACAGCATCTCTTGTATGCTTGGGTGTGTATCGAATGCTGCAACGTCGTGGTCTTGTATAAATCAATATTAAAGTTACTGTTGACCTATTTTTCAAATGCTTTTAACGACAGTGATTGTGTCAAAAGATTAGTTCTTTCCACGTCGTAATGGTTTTCCCATGAATCTTTGATCAGCATGGCCACATGTTGATGAATAATAGAATGACAAATATCTAAATCGGTATTGTCTTTGGTCACCCAGTAGATTGTACTCTTGGTATGAATAATATTGTTTGAAGTATCTTGGTGTACAATAAGTCTTGTTTTACTTTTCCCTATTTTCACTGCAGAATACCCTTATCTCAACAAATGCGGTAAGTGACATGAATAAAACATTTCATTACATATCCTTTACACACGCACACACAAATGTATATTTGTATATATGCACACACACACACACACACACACACGCACACACACACACACACACACACACACACAACGACATAAAGAGGAGATTAGAATTTTCATCATCAGAGCTTTTCAGCGAAAAGCAACAAAAGAGATCTGAAATTACTCCTCCACATTCTCTCTCTCTCTCTATATATATATAAATATTCATATATAGAGAGAAAGAGAGAGAGAGAGAGGAATAGATAGACATTTTAATCGTCCCATATTAAGCACAAATATATCAATCTAATTTTCCGACTGAATGTACACATCAAGCCTCACGCCAAAGGCTGGGAAAGGAACAGCAGATCTCGGAAGGAAATAAAGAACACCTGTACACAACAGCCCCGACAAAGAAGCCCTTAAGAAGCCGGGAAATCCGTTCCTTCACCGAGTAATCCTGTGGAAGTCGCGGCGCTCGACTGATGGCGTCAGCGACGAGGGGGGAAAAAAGGGGAAGCGGAATAAAACAAGAGGAGAAGAAGGGGAGAAGAAGGGGAGGTGAGGATGAAGGTGGAGGAGGAGGATTAGGAGGAGGAGGAAAACAGAGAAGAAGGATTAGGAGGTAAAAAGAAGAGGAAAAGAGGAGGTAAAAAGAGGAGGAATAGGAGGAAGAGGAACAGGAGGAGGAAGAGGTGGAGGTGGAGGAGGAGGAAGAGGAAGAGGCGGAGGAGGAAGAAAAAGAAGAAGAAAAGAAGAAAAGAAAACGAAAACGAAAACGAAAAAGAAAAAGAAGAAGAACAACAACAATAACAACAACATGAAGAAGAAAAAAAAAGAAGGAGGGGGAGAAGAAAGAGAAGAGAAGAAGAAGAAGGAGGAGAAGCAAGAGGAAGAGGAGGAGGAAATAGTGAGACGTAAAGATAGGATGGGAGGTGAAGATAAGAAAGGGGAAGAGGGAGAAAGAATAATTTCAATAGTAATATAACAATAGCAATTTTCACAGTGCAGCAATAGGAAGAGGAGGAAGAGTAGGATAGAGGAGTGATTACAGCAACACAAGCAATAGTTTTGGTAACAGTCAACATATACACTGTTTATCAGGCTCCTTTTAAGCAAGGAGAGGCTGTGAAGAAAAGCTTTTCTCTATAGCCTGTATCGCAATGAACTCATCAAAAGTTTATATTGTACACTCCCCCCTAGCAACACTTTCGGTGTGAAGAAGTCAATCATTTAATAATACTTGAAGGTAGTTGATGATATATGATGTCGGGTTATGGCATAAAGTCGTTTAACAGTAGGCACTGTTTTAATCATATGAATTCACTGGTGATATGTGGCCAAATAATATGAAGTTACTTGATATCAAGTCATATCATAATATACAGTCACATGATATGAACTCATTTATTTATGTGGTTACTTAATATGGAGATATTAATAAAAATGAAGTCAAGTAATGAT
Organism: Penaeus vannamei; assembly: GCF_003789085.1. NCBI lineage: Eukaryota > Metazoa > Arthropoda > Malacostraca > Decapoda > Penaeidae > Penaeus > Penaeus vannamei. The sequence continues at coordinate 15,161 of NW_020868359.1, forward strand.
AAAGTTTCTTTATATAATTCCCTTAATGATACGGTCACATAACTATGTGAATTCAACTAAGGGTATTGTATAATTTAATGATTGATACGTCATTTAATGATATGTCATTTCATATTACAAAGGAAAAATCTGTCTCTTCTATAATTACTTCTGTTTGACTGCAACCTTTCGGTCTAGAGCTTTACAGAAGAGTAATATATCGTGATGAACTATAGCAATCGAGATAATAATAGCATAGGATTTTTTCCAACATGTTCTCATGGCTGGTCTTTTGGTATCCCATGGTTTGACGCAAGGACCTATTGCAAAGTATCAAGACGCAAGTGCAAGGTACAATTTTACAGCAATCTAGAGATAAAACAGGTAATGCTATAGTTTTACTGTATGGGTCGTTCTTTCTATATAATTATGTACAATGTCATTCAGTAATTGTATTTATTAGTTTACTTATTTACTTACATTATGTCCTGATTACTCGTTCTTGTTTTACAATGATTAATAGTTCAAGGGGCCTTCCTAAGGGAGTCTCACTCCTGGAGGTCTCAGCCATACCACCATTGTAATATGTTGTAATTTTGTTGATGTATTGTATTTGGCTAAATAAATTATTTGATTCTGATTCTGATTCTCCAGATGCCCCTAATGAAAGTGTTATGACTCTAGACTGTCTACTTTTATATATCATGATACAAGATATATAAAACTGACTTCCATGTCCCAGCTACAAACATGTATTGAATGAACTGGTTCTTACAGTAGACCCCTAAATCTCGCATCTTGGTCTTGGTCTTGATCCAGAAGCTTTACACCCAAGGGCTTTGCCTCAATGCTGAGTGCACCAAGAACCGCCACTAAGGTCTCCAGGGGCAAGATAGTTGGCCAAGTATAAATTGAATCTCTTGAAGAGGACAACTACGTGCCAGAGCCGCTGAATTAGGACAGGGACGTGCACACTATTTAGTAATACGAAATCCAAAGAGTTCTTCAGCGAAACTTCTTGTCACTGTGATTTAAGTATTCTGGGGTAAGTTCTCCTTAACACCCAACCTCATTTTAAAAAGTCTGCTAAACTCTTAGTAAACAATTTGAAGGATCATAGAAAAAACAAAGAAAAAAACAAACTTATTTGAGCATACTTAAATGAACACGTAAAACTTTAGTTAAATTCATACCTTCTGATATATCCATGATATATGAATTAAAAAATGGTTACTTGATATCGACTAAAAGAGAAATGTTGAAAAATGAATTGAACTGATAATCCAAAAAGATGCTGCTTATGAAAGCCAAGATTATCACCTGAAAATATTACGTTTAGACATACAACTAACATTTACTCTTAGATTTGATGTTTTCCTTCGTTCTAGGAAAAGGCAAGTCACACAGGATAATAACGCATAGAATAACAGATCCAGACTGAGTATAATCCGCACTAGTTTTCGGCTATGTTTATAATCGTGCCCACAAGTCGTTGACCTGTGCCCTCCTGTCACTCCGATATGTACCCAGCTTCCGTGGGCGGCTGCGAAGGGGCACTGCAGATGTCTTGATGATATAGTAACCACGACCTGGCAGGGAAGGCTATCGCATAGCTGCTCCATATCTCGCGCCTGGTTAGCCAACCATGACTGCGGGAAAGTACGAAGATAAAAAAAAGCACATTACACTCTCCTACATGAACCAAACATGGAGCTTGAGTTATCTTAATGGTAATAGGAACAATAATAGTAATGATAGGGTAATAGTGGTAACAAGCAGTAACAGTAGTAAAAGTAGTTACAAGTATGGTACCGAAGAAGAAGTTATGGTGATAGTATAGTAATTAGGTCAAGAACAGTAATTGTATTTAATAAGTGGTAAAAGTAGGAGGGATGGGGAAAGGGAAGGGAAGAGAGAGAAAAGAGGGAGTCACATAGCTCTCGCTCCTGCTTAATAAAAAGAAAACAAAAATAAAAACAAAAAGAAACGTGGATAAACGAACATAAAAAGAAGACAGAAACCAGAAAACAAAAAGCAATCACAAAGAAAACGTTGACAAACGAACCAAAAAATGAAAACAAAAACAAAAACAAAAAACTAAAATCCCAAACACCTAAGAAAAGAGAAACAATTACAGAAAATATCCAAAAGAGAAAATGACACGAGAAGGAAAAAATCGGAGAGAAAAAAAGAGAAGAAGCAATAACAGAAAATATCCAAAAGAGACAAAAATAACACGAGCAGGGAAAGAAATCGGAGAGATGAAAAGAGAAGAAGCAATACCAGAAAATATCCAAAAGAGAGAAAATGACACGAGAGGGGAAGAGAGGGGAAAAAAATGACACGAGAAGGGAAAGAAATCAGAGAGAAGAAAAGAGAAGAAGCAATACCAGAAAATATCCAAAAGAGACAAAATGACACGAGAGGGGAAGAGAGGGGAAAAAATCGGAGAGAAGAAAAGAGAAGAAGCAAAAACAGAAAATATCCAAAAGAGACAAAATGACACGAGAGGGGAAGAGAGGGGAAAAAATCGGAGAATACCCAGACTCGGAGGCAGCGCTGGCCGGGGTCGTTAAGGGGCGACATGCGAGCGGAACATCAGGCGCTTCTCGTAAGCCGGTCCTCGCACGGGCGGCGAAGGGAGCGCTTCCGGAGCTCGTCTCGACACGCGGGGACTAAAAGGCGAGAAGAAAAAGAAAGAAAAAAAAAGAAAACGAGAGAGAGAGAGAGAGAGAGAGAGAGAGAGAGAGAGAGGAGAGAGAGAGAGAGAGAGAGAGAGAGAGAGAGAGAGAGAGAGAGAGAGAGAGAGAAAACGAGAAGAAAACAAAAAAAAAGAAAAAAGAAATTACACTCATTAAGATCTTTTACGGTATTTTTTCTTTTTTTTTTCTCTCTCTCATTACCTTCGTCTTGTGTTCTTCTTTTCTCTGATATCTTTCTTCAGCAGATTTTTTTTTTATGGGAAAAAAATATAATATTCTTTCATCTAAAATTCTGTTTCTCTCTTTTTTTTCTATCATAACGATAATGAAGACGAGAAGACTAGAATGTGGGAAATACGACAATAAAAATTATCCATTAGCAAAGAAATACAGCTCTATCAGACCATCAGCATCATTCCTAAGGGCATACTGAATCCGACAACGAACTGAACAGAATCCCCAGACAGCATACGCCAGCATCTTTAAACTTCGCATTAAACAAATCAGAAAATTAATATCCCGATACACTGAAGTACCGAGACGACACACGAACGCAGTGTATGCATCTATCTATCTATTAATCTAAATATCTCAGTGTATCCCTCCGCATAGTAATCTAAATATCTATCAATCTATGTACCTCTCGGCATAGTAATCTAAATATCTATCAATCTATGTACTCCTCGGCATAGCCAAGGGAAAGCATCAAGGACCGACTCCGAGAAGGACCCGGCAGGACAGCGCAATCGAGGGAGAGTCCTCAAGTGCTATCAGGGAAGGATCATCAAGGTGGAACTCAAAGTGGAACTCTGTTAAAAAGGCTCTTCTAGGTGTAACTCTGTTTAAGAGGATCTTCGAGGTGGAACTCAGTTAAAAAGGATTAAGGTGGAACTCTGTTAAAAGGACCATCAAGGTGGAACTCTGTTAAAAGGACCATCAAGGTGGAACTCTGTTAAAAGGTCCATGGAGGTGGTCCATGGACTCCGTTAAAAGGACATCAAGGTGGAACTATTGGAGTCAAGGTGGAACTCTGTTAAAAGGACATCAAGGTGAACTCTGGTTAAATTAAGGTGGAACTCTGTTAAAAGGACCATCAAGGTGGGAACTCTGTTAAAAGGACATCAAGGTGGAACAAGACATCAAGTGGAACTGTTAAAAGGACCATTCTGTTAAAAGGACCATCAAGGTGGAACTCTGTTAAAAGGACATCAAGGTGGAACTCTGTTAAAAGGACCATCAAGGTTCTGTTAAAGGACCATCAAGGTGGAACTCTGTTAAAAGGACCATCAAGGTGGAACTCTGTTAAAACGACCATCAAGGTGGAACTCTGTTAAAAGGACATCAAACTCTGTTAAAAGGACCATCAAGGTGAAACTGTTAAAACTCAAGGTGGAACTCTGTTAAAAGGACATCAAGGTGAACTCAATGGATCTGTTAAAAGGACCATCAAGGTGGAACTCTGTTAAGGACCATCAAGGTGGAACTCTGTTAAAAGGACCATCAAGGTCAAGCCATCAAGGTGGAACTCTGGTTAAAAGGACATCAAGTGGAACTCTGTTAAAAGGACCATCAAGGTGGAACTCTGTTAAAAGGAATCAAGGTGGAACTCTGTTAAAAGGACCATCAAGGTGGAACTCTGTTAAAAGGACATCAAGGGGAACTCTGTTAAAAGGACATCAAGGTTCTGTTAACGACCATCAAGTGGAACTCTGTTAAAGGACCACTGTAAAAGGACATCAAGGTGGCTCTGTTAAAGTGGAGCTCTGTTAAAAGGAATCAAACTCTGTTAAAGTTCAAGTTGGGACTCTGTTTTAAAGGACATCAAGGTGGAGCTTGTAAAAGGAGGAACTCTGTTAAAACGACCATCAAGGAGGATCTGTTAAAGTCAAGGAGGAACTCTGTTAAAAGGACCATCAAGGTGTTAAAACTCAAGTCTGGGACCATCAAGGTGGAACTCTGTTGAAGGACCATCAGGTTGGAACTCTGTTAAAGGACCATCAAACTCTGTGGAATCCTCCATCAGGTGGATCTCTGTTAAAGGACCATCAAGTGGAACTCTGTTAAAGGACATCAAGGTGGACTCTGTTAACCATCTCTGTTTAAAAGACCATCAAGGGAACTCTGTTAAAAGGACCATCAAGAGGAACTCTGTTAAAAGGCCACAAGGTGGAACTCTGTTAAAAGGGGAGGAACTCTGTTAAAAGGACCATCAAGGTGGAACTCTGTTAAAGGACCATCAAGGTGGAACTCTGTTAAAGGACCATCAAGGAACTCTGTTAAAAAGGACCATCAAGGTGGAACTCTGTTAAAAGGACCATCAAGGTGGAACTCTGTTAAAAGACCATCAAGGTGGAACTCTTGTTAAAAGGACATCAAGGTGGAACTCTGTTAAAAAGGACCATCAAGGTGGACTCTGTTAAAGGACATCAAGGTGGAACTCTGTTAAAAGGACCATCAAGGTGGAACTCTGTTAAAGGACCAAAGGTGGAACTCTGTTTAAAAAGGACCATCAAGGTGGAACTCTGTTAAAAGGACCATCAAGGTGGAATCTGTTAAAAGACCATCAGGGTGAACTCTGTTAAAAGGACCATCAAGGTGGAACTCTGTTAAAAGGACCATCAAGGTGAACTCTGTTAAACTCCTGTTAAAAAGACATCAAGGTGGAACTCTTTTAAAAAGACCAAGTTGGAACTCTTTTAAAAGGACACTCTGTTAAAAGGACCATCAAGGAACTCTGTAAAAGGACCATCAAGGTGGAACTCTGTTAAAAGGACATCAAGGGGAGGACTCTGTTAAAAAGACTTCAAGTTGGAACTCTTTTAAAGGACATCAAGGTGGAACTGTTAAAAGGATCAAGGTGAACTCAAAAGACCATCAGGTTAACTCTGTTAAAAACATCAAGGTGGAACTCTGTTAAAGAAAAAGGCATCAAGGTGGATCTGTTAAAAGGACATCAAGTGGAACTCTGTTAAAAGGACCATCAAGGTGGACTCTGTAAAAAGACTCAAGTGGAACTCTTTTAAAGGACATCAAGGAGAACCTGAAAAGGACCATCAAGGTGGATCTCTGTTAAAAGGAACCAAGGTGGGATTCTGTAAAGGACCATCAGGTGGAACTCTGTTAAAAGACTCAATGTGTTAAAGAGCCGTACCATCAAGTGGAACTCGTTAAAAGACCATCAAGTGTGAACTCTGGTTAAATAAGACGAATCAAGGTGGAACTCTGTTAAAAACATCAAGGTGGAACTTGTTAAAAGAGACCATCAAGGTGAACTCTGTTTAAAGGACCATAAGGTGGACTCTGTTAAAAGGACATCAAGGTGGAACTCTGTTAAAAACCTCTGTTAAAAGACCATCAAGTTGGGAACTCTTTAAAAGGAATCAAGGAGGAACTCTGTTAAAAAGACCATCAAGGTGGAACTCTGTTAAAAGGACATCAAGAGGAACTGCTGTTAAAAAGGACATGCAAGGAGGAACTTGTTAAAGAACCATCAAGGAGGAACTCTGTTAAAAGAATTCAAGGTGGAACTTGTTAAAAGGACCATCAAGGTGGAACTCTCGTATCAAGGTGGAACTCTGTTAAAAGGAATCAGGAACTGTCTGTTTAAAGGACCATCAAGGAGGAACTCTGTTAAGACGGACTCTGTATCAAGGGAGGAACTCTGTTAAAATTAAAGGAACCCATTCAAAGGAGGAACTCTGTTAAAGGACCGACCACAAAAGGAGGAACTCTTTAATCAAGGACTCTGTTATCAAGGTGAACTCTGTTAAAGGACATCAAGGTGGAACTCTGTTAAAAGACCATCAAGGTGGAACTCTGTTAAAAGGACCATCAAGGTGGAATTCTGTAAAAGGACATCAAGGAACTCTGTTAAAAGGACATAAGGAGAACTCTGTTAAAGGACCATCAAGGTGGAACTCTGTTAAAAGGACCATCAAGGGTTGGAACTTCTGTTAAAAGACCATCAAGGTGAACTCTGTTTAAAAGGAGGGAACTCTGTAAAAGGACCATCAAGGTGGAACTGTTAAAAAGGAACGGACAAGGAGGAACTCTGTTAAAAGGACATACAAGGAGGAACTCTGTTAAAGGACATCTCTGTTAAAAGGACGCATCAAGGTGGAACTCTGTTAAAACGGACATCAAGGTGGAACTCTGTTAAAAGACCAATCAAGGTGGGAACTCTGTTAAAAGGACCATCAAGGTGGAATCTGTTAAAAGCCATCAAGGTGGAACTGTTAAAGAGGACATCAAGGTGGAACTCTGTTAAAAGGACATCAAAACAAAAGACCATCAGGTGGAACTCTGTTAAAAGACCATCAAAGGAGAACGCTGTTTTAAAAAGGACCATCAAGGGGAACTCTGTTAAAGGACCATTAGGTGGAACTTGTAAAAGAACCATCAAGGTGGAACTCTGTTAAAAGGACCATCAGGTGGAACTCTGTTAAAGGACCATCAAGGGAACTCTGTAAAAGGACATCAAGGAGGAACTCTGTTAAAAGGACCATCAAGGAGGAACTCTGTTAAAAACGGAACTCTGTTATCAAGTGGAACTCTGTTTAAAAGGACATCAAGGTGGAATCTGTTAAATGTCTGTTAAAAGACATCAAGGAACTCTGTTAAAACGACCATTCAAGGTGGAGGAATCTGTTAAAAGGACCATCAAGTGACTCTGTTAAAAGACCATCAGGTGAACTCTGTTAAAAGGACCATCAAGGAGGACTCTGTTTAAAGAGGACCATCAAGGTGGAACTCTGTTAAAAATGACCATCAAGTGGAACTCTGTAAAAGGAATCAGGTGGAACTCTGTTAAAAGGACCATCAAGGTGAACTCTGTTTAAAAGACATCAAGGTGAAACTCTGTAAAAGGACCATCAAGGTGGAACTCTGTTAAAAGACATCAATGGAGGAACTCTGTTAAAAGGACCATCAAGGTGAACTCTGTTAAAGAGGAAAAAGACCATCAAGGAGGAACTCTGTTAAAAAAGGACCAAAGGTGGAACTCTGTTAAAAGGACCATCAAGGTGTGGGTGGAACTCTGTTAAAAGGACCATCAAGGAGGAACTCTGTTAAAGGACCTCTGTTAAAAGGACATCAAGGTGGAACTCTGTTAAAGGACCATCAAGGAATCTGTTAAAAGGACCATCAAGTGGAACTCTGTTAAAAGGACATCAAGGTGGAACTCTGTTTAAAAGGACCATCAAAAGGTGGAACTCTGTTAAAAGGACCATCAAGGTGGAACTCTGTTAAAAGGACATCAAGTCAAAAGGACCATCAAGGTGAACTCTGTTAAAAGGACCATCAAGGTGGAACTCTGTTAAAAGACCATCAAGGGAACTCTGTTAAAACCATCAGGGAGGAACTCTGTTTAAAAGGACATCAAGGTGAACTCTGTTAAAAGGACCATCAAGGTGGAACTCTGTTAAAGGACCATCAAGGTGGAACTCTGTTTAAAAGACCATCAAGTGGAAT
>NW_020868359.1:46549-49049 GCF_003789085.1 Penaeus vannamei
TATAATAATGATAATGATAGTAATTATTACTATCATTACTGTTATTATTTTTTATATTGTTATCTTTTTTATTATTGTTATTATTATCATTATCATGATTATTCTTACTATTATCACTATTATTGTCATTATTAATTATAAAACCATTATTTATTATTAACATTATTGTTATTATTATTTATCATTACCTCTACCAAAGAGGTTGTTTTTGGTATCGTTGGTTTAGTTTTGTTGGTTAGCAGCATACCCAAAAGTTATGAACAGATTATTATTATTATTACTATTATTGTTGTTGTTGTTGTTATTATTATTATCAATATCATAATTATTATTTTTATCTATTTGTTTATTTTTTTTTTTTACCTGAAATGTCTTAGCCTTGGTAGTGATGCAGATCCTGATCCTGATCCAGTAATTTTTTAAATGGTTGCATTAGTCACCCTTGCCAAGGCCATAGGGGTAACAATTATTATTATCATTACCTTTATTACCTTCGCCAAGGATGTTAGGTTTACGGACGTCACCAACGTAATTGAGAAAGAGTTGAGTTTAATGTAATTCTTCAATTGTGAATATCTTTATTGCATCATTGACCTTGTAGTAATTTTCATTATTATCATTATTAGTATCATTATCATCATAATGATTATTTTCATTATTATCATTATTATTAATATTATTATCATCATAATGATTATTTTCATTATTATCATTATTATCAATATTATTGTCATCATTATTATTATTATCATCATTATCATTATCAATATAATTAGCCCCATTCTTATCATCACCGTTATCGTTATCATTATCAGTATTGTTGTAATAATAATAATAGTAATAATTAAATAATAATAATGATAATAACAACAATAATAACTTTTATTATAATTATTGTTATAATAATTATTTTTGTTATTATTGTTATCATTAATGTTATCATCATTATTATCATTATCATTATTTTTATCATGATCATGATCATTATTGTTATCGTTGTCCATATTATCATCATTATTTTTGTTATTGTTACTGTTATTATTATCATTATTGTTTTAATTGCCAACATGACTATGATTATTATCATTATCATCATTATTCTTTTTCTTCTTTTTATTATTATCATCATTATTATTACCATTATCATAATCATTATTATCATTACTATTACCATTATCATAATCATTATCATCATTATTATTATTACTATTATTATCATCATGATCAATATTATTATCATCACCATAATTACTACTGTCAAGATTAACGAATATTACAGTTACTATCACTATCAGTAGCATTGTTGATATCATCATCATCATCATTATTAGTGTTCATATCATAATTGCTATTCTTCCTTTCCCTCGCAAGTGAACTCTTCTCGGCCTTCATTATAGGCCAATGTATTCATCATTATCATTACAATCTTTATTTCCCTGACCCGCCCATTGACCATTATCAAATTCCCACCATTCAGTTTGCCTTCTTCCTGCTGTAATGGGGCGTCCTCCCTCTCCCTCACTCCATTTCTCAATCCTTTTCCTCCGCCCTCCCCTCCTTTCCTCCTCTCTCCCTTTTTCCTCCCTCCTTTCCTCCTCCCTCCCTCCCCTCCTTCCCTCCCTCCCTCCTCTCCATACCCCGCTATGTACACTGCTAAATCCTTTTTTTTTTTTTTACTGACACGTACAGGGGTGTGGTCTGGCTGCCAAACAGTGGACGCCGACATGCAAAATAAAAATGTGATTATGACACTGGAGCCCCAATCGACGGCCCTTGCAAAGATAATAGAGATTTTGTGTTTGTTTGTTTGTTGCTTCGGCGCTGCGTCCTTCTCGATTGGCGAAATTTATATAAAATTTGGCCGGGCTTAGTAACAATCGTGGATAAAATTATGATGATAACAGAGGTCTATTAAAATCTATAACTAGAATAACAAAGATATTGAAAATTAGATGATATATTTCAGTGTTTCATTCCTATATGAACCTATCTGAATCATTACCTATTAATCTGTTTATTTATCTACAGTATGTTTCTTTATATTTTTAAGACACACACACAACAAACACACACACACAATAAGAGAGACGCAGATAGAACATACAAATGTACTGTATGCCTGCCGGAGTTTGCACAAATTCGCATGCAAAATGCGTCCGAATCCTTGCCTTCCTGAAGTAACATTAATTTCGAAAGGCAGACGCCAAAGAGCGCCTCCTTGACATTCCCTCTCAACGACATTTATAATTGCTGATAATTAACGTGCCCATTAAGACCCATTAACGGGGAAGCAAACATCGCAACGTCAGCGGCGCAACTTGTCATAACCCAGCGTCCACTTAGCCGTCCGGCCACTTACGGAATCCGGGCCGGAGAACCCTTCGTGAGCGAGTGCGAGCGACGCGGGTTTTCCGAGACCTCCATTTTCCCCTCGCGACGGCTGAGGGCGCAATTGAGGGCCACTCGTCCCCCCTCTCAAGGTAAGAGCCTTAAGATTCTT
>NW_020868359.1:76549-81549 GCF_003789085.1 Penaeus vannamei
TTCATAATACTAAAAATAATATAAATATACATGTATATATCTTCAGTGGCAAAAAATTGTTAAAGATGAATGTCAGACAGCGCAAAATAATGAGTTAATTTCAGGTTTAATTTTTTTCACTGGCAATATTTACTTTTCTGAAAGCTTAGTTAGAGGAAGATAGGCCAAAGGGGCAAAAACAAAGTAAATGAAATGCGGATATTCACACCGTAGACTTTAACCAGAGCTAACCTTTATATGTGAGAAACCAAAGAATAAAACCAAACATAAAAAAAATAAAGAAATATAAATACCTGAGAGGATACATCATTTATGACACAACGAAATAAGAAAACAGACAGAAAGAAAGACTGAAGAAGAAGGAAATGAAAGGATAAGAGAAAGAAATAGCAGAGAACGACTTATGATAAGGAATCAGCCATAGGAGTGCAAGACGAGCAGAAACAAGGAGGGGAGTGCCAGATGCAGTGAACAACAGGTTTAAGATCAGAAAAATCTTGTGGTGAATGTCATAAGGGCAGAAGCACATGATGGAGGTACGTGGAGCAAGAAATAATTGTAGTTTGAGGGGTATCAGAGGGTTATTTTCTAATCATAACAACAATAATAATAATTATAAAATGACAATGATACTAATATCAATATCATAGAAAAAGTCTATAACAACAACAATATTATCAAAAATAATAGTAAATAAAATAAAAATTATAATTAGTATGATACTACTCCTACTACTACTAATGATAATGACAACGTTGATGATAACAATAATGATGATAGTGATCATATAAATAATGATAAGAATGATAACGATAGTAAAAATAATGATGGTAATGATAGTAATAATGATAATCATATTCATAATACTAAAAATAATATAAATATACATGTATATATCTTCAGTGGCAAAAAATAAAGATGAATGTCAGACAGCGCAAAATGAGTTATTTCAGGTTTAATTTTTTTCACTGGCAATATTTACTTTTCTGAAAGCTTAGTTAGAGGAAGATAGGCCAAAGGGGCAAAAACAAAGTAAATGAAATGCGGATATTCAGTAGACTTTAACCGAGCTAACCTTTCTATGTGAGAAACCAAAAAAACAAACATAAAAAAAATAAAGAAATATAAATACCTGAGAGGATACATCATTTATGACACAACGAAATAAGAAAAGACAAAAGAAAGACTGAAGAAGAGGAAATGAAAGGATAAGAGAAAGAAATAGCAGAGAACGACTTATGATAAGGAATCAGCCATAGGAGTGCAAGACGAGCAGAAACAAGGAAGGGAGTGCAGATGCAGTGAACAACAGGTTTAAGATCAGAAAATCTTGTGGTGAATGTCATAAGGGCAGAAGCACATGATGGAGGTACGTGGAGCAAGAAATAATTGTAGTTTGAAGGGTATCAGAGGGTTATTTTCTAATCATAATTGAGTGCTCTCTCTCTCTCTCTTTCTATCTCTTCTCTCTCTAGATAGATTTATATATGATAGAGATAGATAGATAGATAGATATATTATGTATATATATATATATATATATATATATATATATATATATATATATATATATATATATATATATATATATTATATATATATATATATATATATATATATATATATATATATATACATATATATACACATATGTATACATACATACACATACACACACACACACACACACAGTATATATATATATATATATATATATATATATGTATATATATATATATATATATATATATATATATATATATATATATATATATATATATTATATATTTATATATCTATATATATATATATACATACATATATATATATATATATATATATATATATATATATATATATAATAATATATATATATATATATTGATCCATTGATAGACAGAGCGAGCGAGCGAGCGAGCGAGAAAGAGAGATGAATAAATAAAAGAATGACTGACATGAACGTGATCTTGCAAATATACATCAACCATACTTACGATGAAAATGATGAATATCGATGATGGCGAAATAACGGCTCATCCTAGAGTGGGTTCTGCAGACGCTGCATGCTCTGTCTAGGGTCCTTATTCCCCAAGAAAATGGCAGGAAATATCTGCCACGAACTCCCCCAGTTATCGAGGAAACATTCTGCTTCTTCAGCAATAACGTGACAGCAGCAGCAGAGGCGACCTTTTTAAACGCTCGTATAAAGCATCACGTACAAAGTCGCCGTGGCTCAGTGGGCCTTCGTCTGCCTTCCAGTGTAGAGGGTGTCCTCACGTCTCGAGGCTGTGGACCACGGTTGACGTTGGGGTGGGATGGGGGGGGGGGCGCTGTCGAACCAGTCTCTCAAGGGCGTCTTTTTGCTAATCTGGGAAGTGCTAGACGCATAGCTATTGATGATGATAATGGTGAAGACAAAAATGATATTAATGATAACAAGAATAGTATCAAGAGCAATAAATATAATAATAATGATAATAACAATATTATCAATAATGATGATAAGAATAATAATATTAATATTAATAATGACAATATTGATAATAATGATAATAATGATAATGATAATGATAATGATAATGATAATAATAGCGATAATAAAAATGATGATAAAGTAATAAAGATAATAATCATTATCATTATCATGAGCATTATCATATATGATGAAATACCTTATCATAATAATGACAATAATATCATTATCATAACAATTTATAACAATAGTGATAATAATGACAGATATTAAAAAAAAACTATTCAAAAACAAAAATAAAGCCAAAATAGACCCCGACACCGATACCAAACCAATCCATACCGGGCCAACGCTCCGCCGCCAACCTTCCACACACACATACATTAGCCAAGATTCTTTCCTTCCCCCCAAAGATTTCGTCTCACATCATTTCCTTCCCTTGTTGCGGGAGGATGAAAGGGCCAGCCGGGGAGACCGCTTCTTGTCCGGCGCAGAATTCCCTTTGAAAACAACCTCCCTCCTTTTCCTCTGGTTGGAGAGCCTGTGGCGGTTGCGGGTGACTCGATATCTGGGGCTTCGAATCTCGGGGAAGGATTGGTTAGCGAAAAGGGGGGATTGTGGGTTAAAGGATTGGATCCAATCAAGCAAAGGATGCATTATTCAGTTCAGTGTGCGGTGAATTGTTAATGATGATTTATTGTTAAATATTTTTTTTATTGGGCGAAGCGTCAATAACATAGAAACAAATGATGTGTATTGTTATTAATTGGAGGTAAACTACATCTTTATTTTCGATCAAATATTAATATATGATTCTGGAGAATCTGTTTGGAAGATGAGAGGAATTAAAAAAAATGTGATCATGCAACAATACATAATAATTACTGATATTAATAATGATAATGATAAAAATACCGATATTAATGATAATGACAGAATAATGATAACAAAAGAAATAATTGCAATGGTAATAATGGTAATAATATTAATAATACTGACGATGATCATAGTGGTATTAATAACAATAACAACAATAATAATAATGATAATAATGATAAAAATAACACCATTAATGATGATAACAATAATGGTAATGATAACAATGATGATAATGATGATAGTAATTAAAACAAAAAACAACAATAATGATATTAATGATAATGATAATGATATTGATAATAATGATGATAATGAGGATAATGATAATAACGATAATAATGATAATAACGATAATAATGATAGCAATATTAATGATGATAATGATAATGATAATAAGAGTAGTAATAATGGCAATTATAATAATAATGATGATAATAGTAATCATAATTTCAACGACTACAATAATAATAATGATAATGATAATATTGATGATGATAACAACAATAATAGTGATAATGATAATGATAATGATAATAATTACGATGATAATAATGATAATATTAATAATATTAATAATTAATAATTAATGATAATATTAATATATAAACAATAATAATAACAATGATAATAAAAATTATGACAATAGTAACAACAATATCAATATCAATAACAATAACAGTAATGATAATAATAATTATAGTAATAATAAAGATGATAATGATAATGATAAGATAATAATAATACTGATAATAATAATAATAATAATAATAATAATAATAATAATAATAATAATAATAATAATAATAATAATGATAATATAATATAATAATAAATAATAATATATATGATAATAATAATAATAATAAAACAATGATAATTAGGATAACAATAAGAATGAACAAATGATAATAATGATATTGATAGGAATATTAATATTGTTATTGATGATAGTATCAACAATGATATTAATGATAACAATAATCGTAATGATAAAGAAAATAGTGATAATAATAATAATAACAATAATAATAATAATAAAATAGTGATAATAATGATAATAATAATAACAATAATAATATAATAATGATAATAATAATAATGATAACAAAAATGATGATAATAATAATAATGATAATGAAAATAATAATAACAATAATGATAATAATAATAATGATAATAACAATGATAATGATAATAGTAATGACAATAATAATAACGATTATAATCATAATAATCATAATAATGACAATAATAGTAGTAGTAGCAACAATGATAATAATAGTAATAATTATAATAATAATAATAATAATGATGATGATAATAATGATATAATATATAATAATGACAATAATGATAACAATGATAATAATGATAATGATAGTAATAATATTGATGACAATGATAATGATAATGATGATTATGATAATAATGATTATAAAAAGGATGATAAAAATTATAATAATAACAATAATTGTAATGACTAATAATAATGACGATAACAATAATAATGATAATAATAATGATAATAATAATAATAATAATAATAATAATAACAATAATAATAAAAAAATAATAATAATGGTAATGATAATGATAATGATCATGAAAAGAATAATAATAATGATAATATAATATAATATAAATATAA
>NW_020868359.1:86549-96549 GCF_003789085.1 Penaeus vannamei
TTGCACACCCCAAAGGCGCGCGGTACGTATTCATTTTTCATAGAAGCGTGGGTTAAAAGAGATATTTCCGTGCTGTTTCCTTTTTTTCTTTCCTTGTGCCAAATTAGCGACGTTTAGAAACAATAGTTTTTAGAGTATTCGAAAGAAGAGAGATAATTACGTCATCTAACAACTGTGTCATCTACGTCATCTACGTCCTCCTGAAGCGTACTCAGCATCCAGCTTATGGCATTACCATCGCCTCTCATAACAGGACGACTAAGCTCTACGGCTTCCCTGATGGTACTCTTGTTTATCTGATTCAGATGTTAATCCGCGGTTCACTGTTTGCTACGTTAATGGCATTTCCTGAAGAGCTACAGTCTGCTTGGTTAATTACGTATTGTTACTTTGGCGAATGGGGGGGGGGCGAGTGTCGTGATTAGGAGCAGGTAATGAGGAATTTCCAGCTTGCAAATATTACTCAAGTTTGTGAGTAAAATGTCTTTGTTTGTCTGTCTGTCTGTCTCATCCCTTCCTCCTCGCAAACCTTCCTCTCTCTCTCCCTCTCTTTCTCTCCTCTCTCGCTCACCCTCCTTTCCGCTACCCTTCTAATGCCTCACTGATACTATCCGCTACCTTTAATAAATTAGGCATGTTATCAATAAACTCCTCCCCTTCCCCCCCCCTTTCCTACCTCCCTTATTACCATTAGTTCGACACAGCTCTCCCATCCTTCCTCCCGATTCTCCTCTCCTTCCCTCCCGAATTTCGTATGTGGTGAATGTCCCTGTTATGTTCACACTCGCATTCCTCAGACGCCTCACACCCTTTCAGACACTCATTCGCCCCTGGCTTCCTGCCCTTCTTCCTCTCCCTCCTCCTCATCTTTCCACTACTCCCTCTAATCCTCCTCCGCTCGACCTCGTCTCACCTCTCACCCCACTCTCCTCCCTCTACACGGCCCATCCACCCTCCATGTCTCCCATCCCTCCTTTCCTCAATCTATCCATCGATCCCATTAACTTGGTCCCTCCTGCTCCACCGCGCTTTTGCGCACTCCTCGTGCCCCTTCTCTTCTGCACACTCGCTCGCGCATCTTGTCAATGTGACGCTCTGATCGATCTACGACAGCGGCAGCATCGTCGGTGTGTGTGTTAATTAAATTGTGTGGTCAGTGTTTTGTGTACGTGCTCGGCTCCTCCGGACTCGCATGCTGTCGTCTTCGCCCATGCGATGGTGTGTGTCCGCATCGCGCTGTTGTGCTGCTCGACTTCCCTCCTTCCCTCTCGGCATCGTCAGTTGTTGTGCTCGCTACTCACTTGAAGTTCTCGATGCACAACCTCTTGATGCTTTCTCGCTTTACTTACTGGCCACCCAATACATAATCCCCAAGCACTCACGCTCTCCTTAACTCTCCGATTTTCTCTTCGCTCCACCCCACTTCCTTTACGAACCTCTCCGCTACCGCACTACCTGGCCCTCTCACCCTCCTCCGCCTGCCTTCCTACGCTCCATCCATACGTCTCATTTACCGTCACTCGCCACCTCCAGCCCGACTATCTATAATACATTAGTTCATTTTGGAATGCCCTGGCATATAATATCAATACTGCAATTGCTAAACGTGTACTGGCCACTATAAATCAAAAAGGCCCGCTATAATGAAATTTCTTGCCAAATTCGGCTGCTTCACTTGGTTACCGCATATTCAATCACTGGGGCAAAAACAACCAAACCATACCTTTTATGGCGATGGTCTCGATATAATGATTGCAGTCATCACCTTGGAAGGCCTCCCGCAAGAGATAATTACGTCAGCCCAAGCCATCGCATACCAGCGAAGAGGGGGGTGGCTCTGGGGGGCAGAGGGCGAGGGGGGGAGGGAGGGAGAGGGAACGCGCCAAGAGAAGGGTATAAGAGGCGCGCGCAGGGAGGGAGGGAGGAAGGGGAGGGAGGGTAGGGGGGAGGGAGGCTGAAGGGAGGGGGAGCGCTAAAGGGGGGAGGAGGGAAAGAAGAGGAGGGAAGGAGGAGCGTAGAAGGAGGAGTAGGAGGAGGGGGTGTAAGATTGGAGGAGTAAGGAGGAGGGGGAGCGAAGAGGAACGAAGAAGAAGGAAAGAGAGAAAGGTAGAGATGAGCGAGAGAAGAGAAAGAGAGGAGAGAGAAAGGAGTATAGAGTAACGATGAGAGATTGTATTTGAAAGAGAGGCAAGATGAGAGAGAGTGAGAGAGAGGAGAGAGAAGAGGAAGACGGTGGGAAGAGAGTAGGATGTGGTTGACGAGAGACTATGCGAAAGATTGGGATCGGCTACACGAGATATGAGGCTGTAAGTTGGGTGGCTTGAGTCCAACGCTGCAGTAGTTATGGTTGATGATCAGTGCGCTGTGGACAACGGTTCGTGTCGCAAGTGGGTTGGTTAGACTATGTTATATATTCATGGTCCCCGCCGCATTCCCGACTTTCTGAAGGTTCCAACGCATTGGGCCCTAGCTGAGCGCGCGGGCGATGTTTGGTAAGCCGTTTTCTAGCTATTTTAGAGAGAGGAGTTCGAAACTGGAAGAGGGTATAGGAAAGATAAAGGAGAGATAGTAGAGAGGAGTAAGAAGCCAGCGGAACATGAGAAATGAGAGAAAAGGAGAAGAAAGTTGGAGAAAGAAGAGAAAGAGGAACGAAGGGAGCAAAGAGAAAGGGTTATAGGGTAAAGCAGGGGGAAGAAAAGGAGCCGAGAGAAGCGGAGAAACGGAGGTAAGAGGAGAAGGAAGGTGAAAGAGAAAGGAATACGGATGTGAAAGCTTCTTTTTCTATTTGACTATGATGTTTTGCTCGTTTAGTTGTCAACCGGTCTAGATTGAGTTTTAATCGCTTCGCAGCAACAACTACACGAATGTGATCACGCACAACACGCACAAAACACACACACAACACGTCGCATATGGTATAATATATATATTATATAAGTAGTATATTATGATAGATATATATATATAATATTATATATATATTATTATAGTATATATATGATGATATAATACTATATATAATATATATATATATATACAGAACAACAAGACACGCATCAGCCACAGCACAACACACCACACCAGACACACACACACACACACAAGACACACACACACACATATATATTAGTATATATATATATATATATTTTATACACATCATAGTATATTTAGTATATATATATACTATATATGCTCTCATATTATATAATATATATCTATAGTAATATATATATATATTGTGTGTGTGTGTGTGTGTGTTGTGTGTGTGTAGTGTGTGTGTGTGTGTGCGTGTGTGTGCTGTGTGTGTGTGTGTGTGTGTGTGTGGTGTGTGTGGTGTGTATGTGTGTGTATGTGTGTGTGTGTGTGTGTGTGTGTGTGTGTGTGTGTGTGTGTTGTGTGTGTTGTGTATGTGTGTGTTGTACTTTGGGTGCGTGTGTGAAGGATGAAACTTAATTACGGTGTGGGCGTGTGTGTATATATATATATTTTTATATACATATGTTTTATATATTTATAAAAATATATATATTTTTATTTCTTTCTTTCTTAAGCGATATATAGTGTAGCAAATAAACATGAACATAAACACTAACATATATATATGTTTTGCACATGCACTGACAGACTGAATTTCTGTTCGAATGATCCCCTCTTTTTATTCTGAAATGATGTTATAGGACATTAGCTCGCCACTTCCTCAGTATCTGTTAGACGAAATGATCACTTCAATCATTCTTGCAGCCTCCACTACATCAGATATTTATACAGAAAGAGATAACGCGCATTAGCATATACTGTAATTATCAACACTGCCACACTGTTATGATGTATTTATTAATAATAATTCACGAGTATACGAGAGAACCCCGTTTTCTATGCCAGGGTTGGTGGGGAGACTCGCCCATTAACGTACCCGAACCCACAGACTTAATTAACACAATAGGTCGAAAAACAACATTCAAGGTGTTCAGTACAATTTCTCTTTCAAAGAAGCACTATACATAATATACTCATACAGAAGAATCATTATTTCCCGTTTGTAACACGAGTGTAAACTAAAAAGTAGAATTTAATATTATTATACATAAAAAGATATAAATCCTTACACAGTGTAAACTAAAGGTAGAATTATATATTATGTATATTTACACAAATCCACGGAAAGAGAAGGGGAAGGGGTAGCGGTAGCGAGAGAGAGGAGAGAGAAGAGAAGAGAGAGGAGAGAGAGAGAGAGAGGAGAAAGAAGAGAGAGAGAGAGAGAGAGAGAGAGAGAGAGAGAGAGAGAGAGAGAGAGAGAGAGAGAGAGAGAGAGAGAGAGAGAGAGAGAGAGAGAGAGAGAGAGAGAGAGAGAGAGAGAGAGATTGGATAGATAGATAGATATAGAGAGAAAGAGATATAGAGATAGAGAGAGAGAAAATGATAGAAAAATAGATAAAGAGAAGGAGATAGAAAGATAGATAAATAGATAAATAGATAAAGAGAGAGACTAAGGATGATGAAGTATGAGGAAAAAAAGAAGAGTAGAGAAAGGAATGAAAAAATGGATAGAAAAGATGAAGGACAGAATAGGAGAAGAAAAGCGATAGCCGAAACAGGGGAGAGTTGGAAGGAGGTAAAAAGAAATTAAGATAAAGAAACCGACCAAGAAAATCGCAGAACAAAACGATAAAGAGTGAAGAAGAAGGAAGAAACAGACAAGAGAATAAAAGGACGATGAGATGGAGAAGAGACAAAGGGAGAGGGACAAAGGATGAAACAGAATAGAGAGAAAATAAATAAATGGAAGACAGACGAAGCGAGGGACAGATAACATGAGAGAACAAGGAAGAACAAAAACTGGGGGAAGGACAGATGAAGAAAGGAAATAGCAAGAGAAGAAACAGAAGCTAAAGCAAGGAGGAACAACAGAGATTCGGAGGATGAGGGAATGCAGGCAGAGAGAAAAAAAGGAAGAAGAGGAAGATAATGAGAATAAAAACATCAGCAACAATAACAACAACAACAGCAACAAATAGTAATAGTGATAAATAACACAATAATACTGATTAACAACAATAACAATAATGATAAGAATAATCATAATCACCATAATAACGATAATGATAATGATGATACTACTACTGCTACTAATACTAACAACAGAATGATAATACAACAAAAATATGCGAGAGAGAGAAAGAGAAAGAGAAAGAGAGAGAGAAAGAGAGAGAGAGAGAGAGAGAGAGAGAGAGAGAGAGAGAGAGAGAAGAGAGAGAGAGAGAGAGAGAGAGAGAGAGAGAGAGAGAGAGAGAGAGAGAGAGAGAGAGAGAGAGAGAGAGAGAGAGAGAGAGAGAGAGAGAGAGAGAGAGAGAGAGAGAGAGAGAGAGGAGAGAGAGAGAGAGAGAGTCCGATCTTAAAAAAATTCTGGGAAATAAAGAGCTGAATATATCCCAAAAAAGAAGATTCCTAGTAATTATTATTATCATATCTTATCTTATTTCTTTTTTGTCGCCCACGAAGTCACTCAGAAGATAACCAAACAGATTTCTTCAAATCACTTGAATTTCGCGAAAGGAGGCAGAGGGTGGGGAGAACAGCACCCCCCCCCCCACCACTTCGTCTTCCCCGTTTTAGAGAACAATGTCAATATCACTGTCAGGATTTCACGGAGGGGGGGGGGGAGGGGGGAGCACGCGCCTTGAATTCTCCCTCCCGAGAACATCCATCACGACGGATATAAGAGATAAGGGAGGAGAGAGCTTGAAGGGCGGCCTGATACCGGACGGTTGAGGGCGCCCCGGCATAGTCGTTATCATTGCAAACAAGCGATCTCTCGGCCCAGAGCTGTTCCTGTCTCTTTCCGGTGCTGACAGAACCGTCACTTCCTCTCTGTTTTTCCCCCCCAGTCAGCAAATATTGATAGAAAATAGATATTACAATGATTTCAGATAATCGGATATGCAAATTGGTTCCAAGCTTATGAAGCAATAATGCCATTTACATGTTGGTCGAAGTTGGTGGCATTCGTCATCGAGGGACGAAGCTCGATGCCACCGTCCGCCGGGATCTTATTACATGACAATATAACGTAGAGCATCAGCTGATTCCCTTATGCTGTACCGCAGACTATTAGCATTGTGAAAAAAGTCAAATAGCACCAGACTAGTTGAATTACTCCTCAGTGGCTTCGTGTGGGACTATTTCGTTGGCCATGTTAGCGTGCGGTGCCATTGCTCATATCATGTTGCCTGCATACCCGTGTCAGTGCATGTCCGTGCCACAGGATGTTTGATATCGGGAGTTGTTAGCGAGCCGTGTCCGTTAGGAGGCCGGGCCTGAGCCTCTTGCGCAAGCCGGAGAAATGTGTGGGTGTGTATTTCGTCTGCGTTCGGGGCATGAAAATGGCGGCGCGGGGAGAAGCTAGCGTTTCCTTGTAAAATAAAGCCCGAACTTTCTCTCCCTTTCTCACTTTCTCCCTCGCTTTTTTTTTTCTTCCTTTCACACGTCAGGAGCAACTGGGCGCCTCTCTCCCTCTTAGAAAAAAAGAGAATTAGATATCAGAAGTTAAACAAAGGGGAGTTAATAACTTTCTTTTGAAAAGACTTTCCAAGTAAAAAAAAGAAAAAAAAAATAGAAAGCTAAGAACACTAGCTCTTCAGATATTTCAATATATTGTTTCAAAGTTTGACAAGAAACCGACTTCCTTTTAAAGAATGGTTCTCGCTTGCTGGTTCGACATCTGAAGGAGCCAGAAAAGAGACTCACTTTTCAAAATAAGCGATTTATATGCATTATCTTCACTCTGTCGTTTAGGTTATACACATACACAGCTTCGTGCAGTGTACATTTCAATTTATACTCGCTGCATAAACCTGTTTCCTTTCTTTTTCTTTTTTCTTTTCTCTCCCTCTCTGTCTTCCGTTTCAACCTTCCTCCCTCCCTCCTTCTTTCTCTCTCTCTCTTTTTCTCTTCCCTTCCTCTCTTCTTCCCCCTTCTTCATATCTCCATCCTTCCTCGTTTCCTCCCCATCCCTCCTCTTTCCTTCCCCCTATTTTCCTCTCCTTCCCTCCCCTTCCTCTCTTTGTCCCCCTCTTCCCCTATCTCCCCTCCCTCCTTCCCTCCCTTCTTCCCTTCCCTCATATCTCCCTCCCTTTTCTCATCCCTATTTCCCCCTCCTCTCCCTCCTCCTCCTTCCTCCTTCCTCCTTCCTCCCCCTTCCTCTCTTTTCGCCCCTCCCTCTCCCTATCTCCCCCCTCCCTCCCCTCCCCACATCCTCTCAGACTGTGCAATTGAACTCGAAGCGTAGAAAGTGAATCATAGCACTCTCTTCGCCCGGGATGTATGCGGTTCTTTTTTGCTCAGTTTAACACAGGAATTTAGAAGAAAGCTTTGGCCATGGGGCGGAACAAGGCCTTTCGCCAGATTGATATCTTGGTAATTTGATATAATTTTTTTTTTTTATTTGGACTTTCAGATAATTTGATTATTTCAGGGTTTCTGAATTTTGTTACGATTTCGAAATTATTATCATTATAATTATTGTTAATATTATCATTAGTAGTAGTATTTTATTATTATTGTTATTATTATTATCATTATTATTATTATTATCATTATTATTATTATTATTATTATCATAATCATTATTGTTATCATCATGGTCATTATTGTTGCTGATATTTTTTTATGATTATTGTTATCATTATTATTATTATCTTTTTGGTTATTATTATTATTATTAATTATTATTATTATTATTATTATTATCATTATTATTATCACTATTACTGTTGCTATCATTTTTCATTATTAGTGTTATTATATCATATAAATATCATTATTATTATCAATATTATTACTACTATTAGTATAATTTTGTTATTATTAATATTATCATCCTCATCATTATACATTAAAATCATTATCATCATCATCATCATCATCATCATTATTTCTAGATTATCACTTTTTTACCATCTCGTTTTCATCAATGATTCATTACATACATTCTTCCTCAAAGCAATATGAATAAATTAATACACTCATCAGCAGGCGCAGCAACGAAATGAAACAAAACACAATAAAATGGGAAAAAATATTAGTCCCTATTTGCCTTCCTGCCTGATAAGGAGTCTAGTCTGACTCGAATAGTAATGGTATTCTATCAGTACAGTAATTTTCATTTCATTGTTGCATGCATATTATTACGTTTATTTTTGTATTCGTATGCATATATACATCTCGATCTATAACTATCTATCTACTTGGCAATATCTATCTATTTATCCGTATTATGTAATATATACATATGATGATAATAATGAATATGATTATTTTGACGGTTCGCGATAACAACAACATTGAATAACATGAACCGTAACCATGTTGACAAATGTAGAAAAGGTATGAATGAGAATGGATCTCTCTCTCTCTCTCTCTCTCTCACTCACTCTTTCTATCCTTCTCTTTCTGTCTCTCTGTCTCTCTCTTTGTCGCTTCTTCTCTTTCCCTCCAATATCTTCACAATACAAGAGATGTGTTGGACCGGTTTCGATTATGTCTTCGTCAGAAAATATAATCGAAACCGATTCTTTATCTGTCTTAATTACTTTTTTACCTCCTTCCAACTCTCCCCTGTTTCGTCAGTCGCTTTTCTTCTCCCATTCTATCCTTCTTATTCATACCTTTTATACAATGTGTAACATGTAAAGATCAAGCAACATCACGTAAAGGTTTTCATTTAAATTCTTTTGTTTTTTTATTTTTCTGAAGCGCATGAACCATTTCCGCGCACATGACCCACGAAGACTCACTTACACAGAATACACAAAATGAAAATCTGAGAACCAAATCTGACTATAATTCGCTCTTAAAACAACGAAAAAAAAAACGAAGCGGAGAAACCAGTGTAAATATGAAGAAAAAATATGAAGGGAAAAAATCAGCTGTTTGCATCAAGAAGATAAAAATATATATTTGTATAAAAGTAATGTGAGAACGAAGATATGAATTGTTCAAGGCAAAATGACAAGTGTATGAAAAGTGTATGTTGAGGCAGAATATTCAAAACATTTTTCGGGAAAATTTGAATTAATTCATACGATTTTGATGGGCAGACAGATAAGAGAGTGAGTGTGTGAGAGAGAGAGAGAGAGAGAGAGAGAGAGAGAGAGAGAGAGAGAGAGAGAGAGAGAGAGAGAGAGAGAGAGAGAGAGGAGAGAGAGAGAGAGAGAGAGAGAGAGAGAGAGAGAGAGAGAGAGAAGAGAAAGAGAGAGAGAGAGAGAGAGAGAGAGAGAGAGAGAGAGAGAGAGAGAGAGAGAGAGAGAGAGAGAGAGAGAGAGAAGAGAGAGAGAGAGAGAGAGAGAGAGAGAGAGAGAGAGAGAGAGAGCATAGGAGAGAGAATGAGGAGAGAGAAAAGCGAGAAAAGCGAATAAGGAGAGAAGATAGGATAAATAGATAAAAAAGAGAAAAAGAAGGAAAAAAGACAACAGACAACAAACAGGACGACAAAGCGAGAGAGAGAGAGAGAGACGGCACGCCCGCACTTTATAATCCGGCCACCCACCTAGGCAAGCCGGCACCGCGCCTGCCAGAAGGAAAAGGCTGGAGATGGGAACAAATAGATGGAAAGATGGATGAGAGCAAGTTAGTCGGCGATGATATTATTTTGCCAGCTGAGCGTTAAACACGAGGAAGCCGACGCGGGAATCTCGCTTTAATGAAATGAAGGGTATTATTTTGGCGACTTGAGAAGGGAGTGTTTCGGGTTCTTATATATATACATATATGTTTATATACATATAAGTATGTATGTGTATATATATATATATATATATATATATATATATATATATAGTATATATATACATATTATATATATAACACATATGTATAATATAATATATATGGATATTGTATGGATATCTGCATGTATATCATACATGTATATGTATATGTATATTCATTATATATATATATATATATATATATATATATTTATATATATATATATATATAT
>NW_020868359.1:111549-119049 GCF_003789085.1 Penaeus vannamei
AAAGGGGAATGGATTACTCGGGGACCTCCGGGACGTATTGTTATTATTCTCGACAGCTCAAGGGCAGTAATATAATCCAAGAGACACTGTAATATCAACGGAATCAAACACAAACAGTCGCACAGAACGAAATCTCCAAAGTATATAGAGACAAAGTGCAGCTGCACACACTGTCACACCCTAACACCAGCGGCTGCAGGGGTTAAGAGGGGTGCATATATCACTCGAATGAAGTCCGGACAGAAGACAGTACATGTGCAAGTGACGCTTCATTATCTCCTCTCTGCCGGCTGAGGGAAACCCCGATTAGATCTTCCGAATTTTGATAAACCTTATCAAAGCGTTGGATTGGGGATTCACTTTTATAGCCGTGGAAATGCGTTTAGTTTATAGCAAATGTCATGCACGATGCACGGGGAAGCTCTGCATAAACGAATATTTATTTAACAAAGGAATGTATGATTTACCAACAGAAGATGGCGGAATCTCATACATAACTAATCTCACATATAATCAATCTCACGTATAGCCAATCTCACATATAATTAATCTCACATATAACTAATCTCACACACAATTAATATCACATAGTTAATTTCAATATAATTAAATTCACATAAATAATCACACATATAATCATTTCACATATGATTAATCTCACATAACTAATCATACATATAAGGAATCTCATATAGTACTAATCTCAAATATAACTAATCTCACACAAAAAAAACAATAATTAATCTCATATATATATTATATATAATATATATATATATATATATAATATATATATCTATATATATATATAACTAATGTTACACATAACTAATCGCATACATAATCACATATAATTGTTTCTCACACATACCAATCTCACATTCTAACTAATATCACATACAACTATTCTCGCATATAATTAATCTCACATATAACTAATTTCATATGTAACTAATCTCACACATAGCCAATCTCACATATAAACTTAGTCTCACATGTAACTAATCTCACACATAATTAATCTCACATATAACTAATCTCACACATAATCTCAAAATATAACTAATCTCACACACATTAAATCTGACATATTGCTAATCTCACACATAATTAATCTCACATATAAAACTAATCTCATATATAACCAATCTCACAAGTAACTATTCATATCTAACAAATTATTGTAACACAGACTCACACCAACAACCAACTTTCACTGCAACTTTACGCGAGATTACACAACAACAACCATTAAAACCAAGAACCCGTATTATATGCACAACACTCGCTTCAAAATCAAGATTCATTTGGGAAACAGACCACACGCCTACGCCCCCTCCCCCTCCCCCCCTCTCCGTACCCTCTCCCATATCATTTTAAATTCCCCGACTTGCCGTTAGCTGTAAAATGATGACTTTTTGCAACGTGGCAGCAGCAGTAGGACCGGGCAGCAGGAGGAGCAGGAGGCAGACAGGAGGAGGGAGCAGGAGGTTTAAGGAGAAATTTCCCGTTTCCGATAAATGCAGCAGTAGGACCGTGGCAGCAGGAGGGAGCAGGAGGAGGGAGCAGGAAGGTAAAAGGGGGATTTCCCGTTTTCCGATAAAATCTATGAGGCTGTCACGATTAAGCTGTGTTATTACTTGGTCTACATAATTCCAATGATTATCGTGTGTCTAATAGCTGAATTGCTGAACTGGTGCCGTACAAGGCCATTAATATCATCATTATCATATTGTTATTGTGGTAATTATTCTAATGCTGTCATTAGTATTATTGTGATTACTATCGAGTATTATTTAATCATTACTATAATTTTTATCATCGTTATCATAAACATTATCATTAAATTATCATTATTATATTATAATAAAAATAAAATAATAATACATTAATCATTATAATATCATATCATTATAATCATCATCATTGCTATTGTTATTATTATTATTATTATTATTATTATTATTATTATTAGTATTATTATCATCATCATTATTATCATCATCATCATTATCATCATTATTATCATAATTACTACCATTATCATCATTATCTTGATCATTATCAGTCATCCTCATCCTCATTACTATTATTGTCGTTACAAATCCCTTCCCGTGTTCTCTCCCGAGTACAGCTGCCAAGTACAGGAAATTATGCTCGAGATAAGAACATGATGATGTCCTGCTCACTATGTCTATTGTGTTCATTGTTTTTTCTTGTCGTTCTTTCTCTCTTTTTGTCGTGTTTTTTTGTGTTTTCTGTCTTATATTTCCTCTCACTCAGTCATTATTTTTCTGATATTTTTTTTTTTTCTTATCTTTCTTTTTTTTTTTTCTTTCCTTTTCTTTTTTTCCTTTTCTTCTTTCTCATTCTCGAATCATGAAAGAACTCTACAAGATAATGGAATAATTATTTTCATTCTGTGAGATTATTGTTATTTTCGTGTTCTCTTCCAATCTCTTCCAACCTTAGTGATTGGCTGATTAATTGAACATATTTGACTTCATACTATCTCAATTTCCTATTTAACAGAGTCCATGATGATTTAATTTCAACGCTTTGAAATATAATCATGGTTATTAATAAATTCCTTCTCGCCAAGTATCTCTTCTGATCATTTTCCTTTTATATATTTCATTACCTTTTATGGACACGACGTTGCAAAAATTCAATTAAAATCAACAGACAACGATTGACACCCCCTAACCCCCCCCACCCCCACACCCCCTCATAAGGAAAAAATCTTGGAAAAAATATTTTGAAGATTCACCAAAGAATTACGTCAAAGGAGGCACTACTTTCGGAACATCTTAATAACTCGCCTCAATCAGACAATATTCTCCTTGCATAACGACTTCCTTTTTATTTGCAAAACTGATGAAAAATTCCTCTCACGTTCGACCTCCACGCATTAGTAACGCCCAATCAAGCTCGCATTTTTTTTTTTTTTTTTTTTTGGAACGCGAGACTCGACCTTTGTTTAATTTCAATCAATAACAACGCATTTAAACTAATAAGAAAAAAAATAAAAAATATCGGGGTTTGTCGGTAATCGGACCGAAACAAAAGCAAGTTCAACCGCCTCTCCCTCTCTCCCTCTCTCCTTTCGAGCGGCGCCGAAAATAACGGGCGGAAGAAGTCTGCGTAAGTGGCTTCATTAATTGGATTTCGCCAAAACCA
The DNA here is from genome assembly GCF_003789085.1 of Penaeus vannamei. Classification (NCBI taxonomy): domain Eukaryota; kingdom Metazoa; phylum Arthropoda; class Malacostraca; order Decapoda; family Penaeidae; genus Penaeus; species Penaeus vannamei. Next base: position 114,730 of record NW_020868359.1, read on the forward strand.
GCGCCACCGCCCGGCACATTATAAGTACCGGGGGGGGGGGGGGGGGCTTGCGTCATTCGGGGGGGGGTTGGAGGGGGGGGCTTGCGTCGCTGCAATTTTTGGTTTGTTGTTTGATGCAAGAATTTCCGTAGGTATGGTATATATAATTTTACACACACACACACACACACACACACACACACACACACACACACACACACACACAATATATATATATATTATAATATATATAATATATATATATATATACATAATATATATACACATTTACATATATACTTATATATCACACACACACACACACACACACACACACACACACACACACACACACACACACACACACACACACACACACACACACACACACACACATATATATATGTTGTATGCGTGTTGTGTGTTCATGACTGCTCTTTTATCACATCACAGTAAATGTCCGCATCGCACCTGGGACCATGCTATTCCCCCCCAGATTGATGACGGAAACAAAGACATAAGCCTCCGTAATGTTTACGTAAAGACTGGATTATTAAGCTAGTAAATCTCACAAGTAATTCGACGCTTAATCCTGCAATGACGAAAATACAGATGTGAAAGTGAACAATACTCGTTTACACGCGGAGCACAAAGGCACATTATAAACTTGGGTATAATCCTCTCATACTTCTGTCATCTCGTATAATCTCTTCTGGGGAATAATTTCTTTACGGAAGCTGAACTTTCATTATTTAGTTGTTCATTTATCTTTTAGAAGCTTTAAGAAACGTAAAACTGTTTTTTATGTGATTAATAGTGTATTTTGTGGCTGACTAGTATATAATTATAATATATATATATATATATATATATATATATATATATTATATATATATATATATATATATATATACATATATACATATATATATAATATATTATATATATATATATATATATATATATATATATATATATAATATATATATGCAATATATATATATATATATATATATATATATATATATATATATATATATATATATATATATGTATTAAAGTTTATATCGTATTAATGTTCTGCTAGAAAGTATTTTCGTTAGCTAAAGGTCTCACGAGCCATCTGTAGGATTCTCAAAGACATTTTCCTGAATTACCCCCCACACACACACACGCACACACACACACACACACACGCACACGCACACACACACACACACACACACAACACTACACACACACACTTAATACACTTACTATACTCATGTACTGTTATTCACCCTCAAGTAACTGCAAAGTGGCCTATAATATGATTATTATTGCCGTCTAGTTTTCGTGGATTTTCGAAACTGCCAGAGCTTCGGTAAGCAAAGTTCAAGCCAGTCTAACACACTGGGATTCGTGGCTGTTGAAATGCATTGGCCGTTGGAATGTATTGACAATAAATCTAGTAACAGTATCAGCACGATAACAGAAGATATCGGTAGTAGCGGCCTGAAAGTTGGCTTTATTGTTTCCGAATCGGTTTCTTAAATCCCTGAACTCTCCCTACGAACTATAGGTAACGGGGAAATGGTATCTGAAACTCGTATTTACAAGGTTTTACACACACACAACACACATACACGCGCGCGCGCTCACACACACACACACACACACACACACACACACACACACACACACACACACACACACACACACACACATCAATATATATATATATATATATATATATATATATATATATATATATATATATATATATATATATATATATATATATATATACCATGTTAGCCATAGCATCCCATGCTATATGTGCAATCCACAAGTAATCCGCGAAAAAAAACATTTTATTGAAATCTAACGTTAAAGTAAAAATTCATATTAAGAAATGATAACAAATGCCTTTCACGACTTTAAAATGTTAATCCTGTACTGAGGAAAAATACTAAATTAAATGTGAAATGTACGTTCATCGTGGAAGACTCAACTAAATGTAAATATCAAGTAACAGGAGCATAAAAGCCCCACTCGCGCTGCATTTCAGATACTATTTGTATTTGAAGTTTCTCAAATGCTTTCTAAAAGGACGATAAAATGTTATCAAGAAGGCAGAACAACGTCATTGTTTGTACTTACAGATACTAACAATAGTCACAATAATACGAGGCGGAGTTACTCCTTATCTTGAGAAAATCTAACGTGAACACAAACTTTGTCGTAAATTTTCGGAGTAAAACGTCGCTTGTTGGAGCTAAAAATGTCGCGCAAAACCATTTCGATTTTGGCGTAGACAAGCTCTGAATTGAAGCAAAACAAATGGAACCTTTGCACGCAGAGCTGCCGATGTATTTACCAACCAACCATGGCTTAACAACAAATCCATGGCCTAATTCTCTATACTACACACGGGCGTGTCATATGTACGGGGACATGGCGAGATGAGGCCGTTTGTTTGGATTATATTCTCCTTTGGTTAAAGATCCAGTTGCTAAATACACCCACGTTTGTCACGAGACGCGGCGGGAGCTGACAGCCAACACCGAGTAGATAGGGAGGGAGCCTGCACGTAACGGCAGCGGTGTCAGAGATACATCAAAGTTCACACAAGGGGAACAATATTCAGAATCATCAGGTGGCTTTCAGTTGCTACGAAAAACAAGGAATGATTCTGATGATAAATCTGTATGTCACAGATATACAGTTAATAAGACAGTGAGTGACACTGAGATGTACAATAGACAGCCTATAGGTGTCGCAGAGTATATACAATAGATAAGAGTCTGTAAGGTGACACAGAGATATAGAATAGATAAGACAGACTCTAAGTGCATAGAGATATACGGTAGATAAGACAGATTACAGATGTTATAGATATATACAGTAGATATGACAGCCTATAGGTGTCGCAGAGTATATACAATAGTTAAGAGTCTGTAGGTGACAGAGAGATATAGAATAGGTAAGACAGTTCTGGGTGTCACAAAGTACCTACAGTAGGTAAGACAGTCTATAGGTGACACAAAGATATACAGTAGATAAGGCTAACTATATATTTTTTAGGTGACACAGATATACAGAAGATAAGGCTAACTGTATACTTTTAGGTGACACAGAGAATATTACAGTAGATAAGGCTCACTTATATTTTTAGGTGACACAGAGATATACAGTAGATAGGCTAACTGTATACATTTTAGTGACCACAGAGATATACAGTAGATAAGGCTAACTGTTTTACGTGACACAGAATTACAGTAGATAAGGCTAACTGTATACTTTTAGGTGACAAGAGATATACATAGATAAGGCACACTGTATGTTTTTAGGTGACACAGAATATACAGTAGATAAGGCTAACTGTATAATTTTAGGTGACACAGAGATATACAGTAAATAAGGCTAAATGTATATTTTAGGTGACACCAGAGATATTACAGTAAATAAGGCTAACTGTATATTTTTTAGGTGACACAGAGATATACAGTATATAAATCTAAACTGTATATTTTTTAAGGTGACCAGAAGAATATACAGTAGATAAGGCTAACTTGATTACTTTTAGGTGACACAAGATATACATATATTTAAGCTACTGTATACTTTAGTGACATAGAGATATACAGTAATAGGCTAATCTGATATTTTAGTGGACACCAGAGATAACAGTAGATAGGCTAAACTGTATACTTTTAGGTGACATAGAGGTATACATTAATAAGGGCACACTGTATGTTTTTAGGTGAACAGAGTATACAGTAATAAAGGCTTAACTGTATAATTTTGTTGACACAGAGATATAAAGTAAATAAGGACTAATGTATATTCTTTTAGTTACAGAGATATACAAAGTTAAAAGCTAAACTGTATATTTTTAGGTGACACAGAGATATACAGTAAATAAGGCTAACTGCATACTTTTAGGTGACACAGAGATATACAGTAATAAGCTAACTGCAGTACGTTAGGTGGACAGGATAATACAGTTTAATAAGGCGACTTATGATTTTTATTGGGGACACAGAGATATACAAATAGATAAAGCTAACAACTGTATACTTTTACTGACACAGAATATACAGTAGATAAGCTAACTGTATATTTTTAGTGACACAGAGATACAGGAATGAGGCAGACTATATTTTTTTGGTGACAGAAAATATACAGTAGATAAGGTCACTGTTATATTTTTAGGTGACACAGAGATATACAGCAGCTCTTCCTAGACGAACGTATCTTTAAGTCTGCAACACAAACCGATCGATTCGACCTACAACACCGTGACCCTCTCTCTGCTGTTTCGCTTAAATAATCAAACCATAACAGAAAATTGCTTGT
>NW_020868359.1:129049-141549 GCF_003789085.1 Penaeus vannamei
ACACACAGCATCAGTCCACGACAACAGCAACAGCACATGCTATCAAACCACCATAAACAACATATTCACAGTAACAAGGGCAAAGCAGATTCGACACACACCAGCACACCATCAGCTGAACTACATGCATGTTCTGACATAAGTAATAGTAATACGGTAATAATGAGATAAGTGGAGATTCTATGTGAAGTATTTAGGTATGGAATATATAATAGAGTGAATTAACGAGGACGAAGTTGCTCATATATGGTGAATGTTAGAGTTATTGAAGAGCATAAAACAGGAGGAGACGCGAGGGAGAATGTGAAGGTAAGAATTTAAAAAGATATGGAGAAGAGGTACACATATTGGCAATGGACGACGGAAATAAAATTATAATGTATGAGAATGAAATAATCTTCCCTCTTTCTACGCGGAGCTATCAGTGATGGTTATTCGTAAAACGGTCCTGGGAGATGGAGGTGATAAAAATGCAGAAAAATATGTAAGATTTGGATTAGTGGTTTTTTAAATACCTTGGAAGACGGTGGAGCATGGTGAGGAATCTTAAGAGGTATTGGAGTAGAGCAACTCTTCACAGGGTTCCATGGGCCGAGAACATGATTGGCTAAGGCGTTTAGCTAAAATAACAAAAATGATATATAAATATTCAATATTTGTTTCTTTCATTAACACTCACTCTCCCTCCTGTAAGGGTTGTGTTAGAGGGAGTCCGTTGTTTTAACATCGGCCCCGGGCCGGTTGCACATGCGGACGCTTGGTACTTACCTTACCGGCACGGAGATGTTGCGTGATCCGTTCGTTTCTTTTTAAAACAAGTTCCCTTGCAGGGGAGGTCCGGCCACCGCTCTAGCCTAAATGGGAGGCAACAAACACACACATACAACACATAAAAACACACACACACACACACCACACACACACACAACACACACAACACACACCACAACACACACACACACACACACACACACACACACACAATATATAAATATATATATATATATATAGATATAGTATATATATATATGAGTCACCTAGGTATCATAGTAGGCGTGACGGTGAGTGACTGAAACGAGGCTAGGAGTATTCGTATATATATATGTATAAAGAACCGAGTAGAGTTCGTGCGGAGGCACAATGCAATCCAGCCAGTCATCGTGGCTGTAATCAGTTAACAAACGCCAAAGGAACCAGAGGAGAGTTATGATGAAGAGGAAAATAACGGGTGGGTCTCTCAGGATGGCACCTTACAAGTAAATGAATGATACGGATTAGGACCAGCGAATGTGAGCATCGAAAATTAGCGAACGCATAATATGCAAGAATATAATCTAGTAGCAGTAACATTTGATCAATACAGTGTTAAGGTAGGATAGTTGGAACTCGACCAACGAAGCGAAAAAAAGCCGAGGTGAGAGAAATTCTAAGGATATAATTGGAAAAACATCCCAGCATAACACTGATGTGACCACAGCCACAACAATCACCGAGTCTAAATGGTAAACAAGGTGCGTTTGCATGTGAAGAAAGCAGAGAAGAGACGAAGAGAAGAGAGAGCAGAAGGGCACGATTGCACAAACGAACGGAAATTGGAGCACGAAGAGAAACACGAGAGAGAGAGAGGAGAGACGAGAAGAGGAAGAAGGAGCAGAGAGACGGGAGAGAGAGAGAGAGAGAGGAGAGAGAGAGAGAGAGGGCAGAGACGAGACAGACGAGGACAGACAGACAGACAGAACGAGACAACACACGATACATTCACACGAGCAGCAGCACGACACTACAGCACACCACGAATTGGCGGGGTTGGGTGGGTGGTGGTAGGTAAGTCCAGACACAGGCCAACACGATCACCACAGGCATCACACAGAGTTGTCACGAGCATAACACACACACAACACACACACAACAGAAGAACCTTGGCGGAGGCATCACGAGCACTAGACGAGAGTCGTAGAAGAGAGAGAAGACAGACAGAGGGTGAAGAGAGCAGACAGAACCAACTGAGGGAGAAGAGAGACGAGAACAGCACAGAGAGTATGAGACGGAGACGAGGAGCAGACAGACAGAGTGAGAGAGAGAGAGACAGGCAGACCAGAGGAGCAGAGAGAGAGGCAGACAGAACAGAGAGAGAGAGAGAGAAATTGAACAGGTCACACGAGGACGCCAGAAGACCGCAGAGGATGGTTGAACGACACGTCGAGTAGTACCCGACGACGAAATAGGAGTCCACCTGGCTCTGGCGGAGAATGCGGTACACACAGTCTCATCATGACACCACCTGCGTGCGGGAGAAAGAATGTGAGTGTTGAACTGAGTCGTGGTCTCTGCGTATTACTGCCGAGAAATTGTGATCTAGGGCTCCGAGGGAGACCTATTCGACAATGAACTTTATGTTTCTTGACTCATCCGGTGACGTAACCCACTGGCTATACGGTGTGACCACCTATTTGTAACTGGCATGTTGTGCCGTGGCATAAAGGTATTCCATAAATATCAGGGTAGGAATATGATATATATATTACTATTATATATATATTTGGTAATATATATGAGTATAGAATAGGTAGATATAACATATATACATATAATACACTACATATAATATATACTATCACTATATATATATACTATATATATACTATATATATATTATATATTATAGTAGGTAGGTATATTGAGTGTAATAAGTATATTGATATATAATATACCTACACTAGCCGTATGCTATATTATGATATATGATATATATATTCATATATATATATATATACATATATATACTACTATATATATATATATATATATGTGTATGATATATTGTATACACACACAACACCACATCCACACACACACACACACACACCCACACACACAATCGGATAAGACACCACGATCATCAGCACACACACAACACCGATGGATTTGGCAAGAAATTTAATATTATACTTTTTTCGTCATCTACACACACTCTTACACACACAACACACACACAGATTTTTCTCACACAACTTATCATCATCATTAGCACACACTATCACAACTGTACACATCACTACATATACTTTATGCCTTTTATATATATATTATATCAACTTTATATTTCTATCCTAGTTTATTCTATTTATATTACTCATTATATATATATATTATATATATATATATATATAACATGTGTTTATGCATGGTTGTGTGTGTATAGCATGTGTTGGTACCATCACATGGACACAACTACATTTTATGTGTATGTATTTTTAAAGCTAATGGTATCGTCTATGTATGTATAGATATGGTAGTTATCTTATTAGGATATTATTGTTGAGTGTAAGCATATCCATTACGTGTAAATATATATAGGCTAATGTATATTGAGTGGTGAGTATAAGTCTATTTATAAATTATCACCTATGTGAGATATATATAATAGTTATTTATTACTTGGAAAACCTGGTTTTTGGTGCATATGAGTATTTTACAACAAGAGCATTTTAAAATTATATTATTTATTTATTATTAATTTAATATAACAATAAAATAAATAATAAAATAAATATAATATTAATATAATATTATATTATTATTACCATATAATTTTAATATATTACCCATAAATTCCATATATATGAGTTATGATTAAATAATATATTATATTAGTTTATATTATATGTTATTATATAGGGCTTATATATCCTGTTTATTTATACACACAAACCTCATTTAATATGAATTTTATATTAAAACCTTCCTACCACCGTGTAATATAACTGAACGTTTGTTTGTAATGCGATTTCTTTTTATGATGATTTTTTTATTTAATTACAATCAGAATATTTTTTATTTATCTAAAGCTGATGAAAGAGCGACAATAGAGAGACATACAGAGAAGAAGACGAGAAGAGAGAGAGAGAGAGAGAGAGAGAGAGAGAGAGAGAGAGAGAGAAGAGAGAAGAGAGAGAGAGAGAGAGAGAGAGAGAGACAAGACAGACAGACAGACACAACACACACATCACAACACACAAACAACACACACACACACACACACAGAGAGAAGAGAGAGAGAGAGAGAGAGAGAGAGAGAAGAAGAGAAGAAGAGAGAGAGAGAGAGAGAGAGAGAGAGAAGAGAGAGAGAGAGGAGGAGAGAGAGAGTTGAGAGAGGAGAGAGGAGAGAGAGAGGAAGAGAAAAAAAAGAAGAGAAAAGAAAGAGAGAGACGAGAGAGAGAGAGAGATAGAGAGAGAAAAAAAGGTAGATAGATAAAGAGAGAGTGGAGGAGAGAAAGAGAGATCAGAAGAGACGAGAGAGAGAGAGAGAGAGAGAGAGAGAGAGAGAGAGAGAGAGAAGAGAGAGGAGAGAGAGAGAGAGAGAAGAGAGAGAGAGGAAGAGAGAGAGAGAGAAAAGAAAGAGACAGAGACAGAGAGGAGAGAAAGAAAGAAAGAGTAGCAAGACGAACACGTAAAGAACCCTGAAGAAAAAAGGAGAGACAGAAAGAGAAAGAAAGAGAAGAAAGAGAGATGACAGAGGGGGAGAGAGTGGCAGAGACATCTGCTGCTCGCGAATAAATATACACCATAACGAGAGAACTGCAGGAAGAAACCATGCAAGACAAATCATGCAAATCCCGTGGGCTGGCTCGCACTGTCCGAGGAAATGAATTGCTCGGAGAAACACACAGGGGAAGCTCGGCATGAAAATTGTAATAATTCCGAGCAGATTAAGGAATAAAAAAAAAAAAAGACAAAGTGTGAGCATAATGCTATATATTTCCTCTTCCTATTCATGAATCTTTGCTATCATTAGATGCTGTAAGTGAAAATTTCCCTCTTCCCTATTACTGAATCTGTAATCATTAGATCTGTAAGTGAAGTTTCCTCTTCAGCGTATTTCCTGATCTTTGCAATCATTAGATCTGTAAGTGAATTTCCTCTTCCTAATTACTGAATCTTTGCCAATCATTTAGATCTGTAAGTGAATTCCTCTTCCTATTCTGAATCTTTGCCATCATTAGATTCTGTAAGTGACATTTCCTCTTCCTATTCTGAATCTTTGCTAATCATTAGAATCTGTAAGTGAATTTTCCTCTTCCTATTTCTGATCTTGCTAATCATTAGATCTGTAAGTGAATTTCCTCTTCCTATTCTGAATCTTTGCTAATCATTAGATCTGTAAGTGAATTTCCTCTTCCTATTCTGAATCTTTGCCAATCATTAGATCTGTAAGTGAATTTCCTCTTCCTATTTCTGAATCTTTGCCAATCATTAGATCTGTAAGTGAATTTCCTCTTCCTATTCTGAAATCTTTTGCCAATCATATTAGATCTGTAAGTGAATTTCCTCTTCCTATTCCGAATCTTTACCAAATCATTAGATCTGTAAGTGAATTTTCCTCTTCCTATTCTTTCTGAATCTTTGCTAATCATTAGATCTGTAAGTGAATTTCCTCTTCCTATTCCGAATCTTGCCATATATCAATTTAGATCTGTAAGTGAATTATAAAAAAAAGACAAAGTGTGGAGCATAATGCTATTTTCCTCTTCCTATTCTGAATCTTTGCCAATCATTAGATCTGTAAGTGAATTTCCTCTTCCTATTCTGAATCTTTGCCAATCATTAGATCTGTAAGTGAACAAGTTCGTTATTGATGCATGAACTTGCACAAACAGACGTATATGAATAGAGAAACATACAGAGAAGTGTAGATACTACACACTCTCATACACATACACGGAGATACAAACGCGTGCATACAAACACACGCACACATGTGTGGATGGTACTATGTGTACGTATGTATACACACACACAAACACACTCACACAAACACACATACACACACATATACATACGTATAGATGTATAGACAGATAGATAGATTGATAGATAATAACGTGCTTCCCCTACACCATGCAGTCATATTCGCACTGGTTCAAGTACGTGAAAATGAAATTCACTTATAAAGAAATAAGTGCATTTGGTCCTCTACTTAGCGTCTCTTAAAGTGGATCGGATGATTTAGAGACAAACGCTTAGGTAGATGTGCATATTGTTTGAAAATGTGCGCCTTATGCCACGAATTCCTCTTTACAACGAGTCCTTTGGCATCGGAATGAGAAAGGCAATAGAGATTCGCTCAGTCGACCCCCATGCTGTTCCCACTCGCCCCTCTTCTCCTTTTCACACTCTGCCCACTCGCCCCTCTTCTCCTTTCACCAACTCTGCCCATCGGCCCCTCTCTCTCCTTTCACACTCTCCCTTCCGACCCTCGAGCCGCAAGGAGCCTCACGCTGAAACTCAGCAGGAAACATTAAACTTGATCATCTATTTCGCTGCTGATTTACTACCCTTCAGCAACATCAGGATCCGATGTAAAACTGTCGTTACTTCGGTCCTTTCCCCGTCCGGTCGACAGACAAAGTGGTAGTTCCATCAAGTGTTTAGTGCGGCGTCACCTGTCGAGGAAGGCGAAGAGGAGTAATATCGGTTGTAGGAGGAGGAAGCAAAACAGCAAGCAAAACAGCAAGCAAACAAGCAAGCGATAGACGTGGGCGTGTCCGTAGCCTATCCACGCGAAGCTCCGCCCAGACCACACCCAACCGCCCTCGCTCACAACTGCATCTCGGGGCATCGCGTATACACCACCTCGCTTGTAGAATGGTTGTGTTCCCAGCCAGACGCACTGACGGGATCATCGGCAAAGACATGCGTTTGGCGTTACTTTGGTCCAGTGGAAAAGGAGAGGTGGGAGGAGGGTGGCGGCTAAGGATGCGCATTACACGTCGAAGGGCGAGAGGAGGAGAGGGAGAGGAGTGCTGGATAGAAAGAAGAAGGAGAAGAGAGAGAGAGAGAGAAGAGAGAGAGAGAGAGAGAGAGAGAGAGAGAGAGAGAGAGAGAGAGAGAGAGAGAGAGAGAGAGAGAGAGAGAGAGAGAGAGAGAGAGAGAGAGAGAGAGAGAGAGAGACAGAGAGAGACAGACAGACAGAGAGAGGGGGAGAGAGAGATAAATAGATAGATAGATAATAAATAGATAGATATATAGATGAATAGACAGTGAGAACAAGATAGGGTGAGAATGGAGGAGGAAAGAGAATCAAAGAAAGGAAGAGGAGAAGAAGGAGGAAAAGGAGAGAGAACGCGAGCGTTAGTGAGTGAGTGAGTGAGTAAGTGATTGAGAGAGAGAGAGAGAGAGAGAGAGAGAGAGAGAGAGAGAGAGAGAGAGAGAGAGAGAGAGAGAGAGAGAGAGAGAGAGAGAGAGAGAGAGAGAGAGAGAGAGAGAGAGAGAGAGAGAGAGAGAGAGAGAGAGAGAGAGAGAGAGAGAGAGAGAGAGAGAGAGAGAGAGAGAGAGAGAGAGAGAGAGGAGAGAGCGAGAGAGGAGAGAGGAGAGGGAGAGAGAGAGAGAGAGAGAGAGAGAGAGAGAGAGAGAGAGAGAGAGAGAGAGAGAGAGAGGAGAGAAGAGAGAGAGAGAGAGAGAGAGAGAGAGAGAGAGAGAGAGAGAGAGAGAGAGAGAGAAGAGAGAGAGAGATTTATATATATATATATATAGGAGAGAGAGAGAGAGAGAGAGAGAGAGAGAGAGAGAGAGAGAGAGAGAGAGAGAGAGAGAGAGAGAGAGAGAGAGAGAGAGAGAGAGAGAGAGAGAGAGAGAGAGAGAGAGAGAGAGATGGGAGAGAGCGAGAGAGGGAGGGAGGGAGGGAGGAAGAGAGAGAGATGGATAGATTGATGGATCGATAAATAAACAGCTAGAGATAGATTGATGGCTAGATAAATAGCTAGAAATAGATTGGTATATAGATAGAGGGAGAGAGAAACAGAGATAGACGGAGAGAAGGGGAACGAGAAGGGAATGAGAGATAAAGAGACGAAAGTAGAAGAGAAAGAAGGATTATAGCTTCGAGATTTAGTCAGCCCAAGCTAAGCCCGGGCAGCTTTAGGCCTGTCCACTCGCGAGGGAACAAGCCTTGACCATGTGGGGGAAAAAAGAGAGAAAAAAATGGTACAAGACAGATCTAAAATGAAGTGCAGCCGTTGTGGCTCTTCTAAATCTTTCGATATTTGTTTTGTCGTGAGAAATCGAACTTTTTAGGGGCCTCTATCTCATCCGTTTCATCAACAAACACAATCAAGTTTGCTGTTATTGATTTGCTGAAACATAAATTCTTATAATCAAAAGCAAAGAACAACAACAACAAAACAAAAAAAAAAAACAATGAAAAAGTGGAATAAGACAATAATACAAAACGATTTGGACTCGAACTTAAAAATATCGCAAATCGGATGAACCCAAAACAACAATAGATTCGGAGATGTTCCAGTTCTAAAATTAGATCGCACAAACCCCTTATTCAGCTTGTTTTGTGGGTTTTAAACATGAAATCCCATTGACGTAAAGTTTAGTTTTAGATGTGAAATTCAGTTGATGTAAAATTTGGTTTTAAATATGGAAATATTGATTCATTCCCCTTGATCTTGCATATTTAGATTTTTCTTTCCAGCAGGAGATCGCTATTTGACTTCAGTTTGATGCAACAGTCAATATTCTTTTGACGCTAAAGGAGAATAATTGCACAGTGAGCACAATAAGACTCTCACAGTAGGATAAGTTGCCGAGTAAAGTTTACCGAATTCAGGAGTTATACATGGAACAATACTCGAACAATCAAACGGGCATAATTAGCTTGTTTAAATCACCTAAAACGATTTTTCACAATCGTTCGAAAGTGGCAGCATTCTACGATCTAATCCTTCGTATGTTCAAGATAAACAGCTATCACATGCTGATCATAAATTCGGACAAAAAAGAAAGAAAGAAAGAAAGAAAGAAAAAAAAACAATAAGTGCTCATTTTACGGGATTTTACAATTCTATCTTTATCACTGCCTCCTCACCCTTGTTTTCTTTGGATAAATCATCAAGACATTGCCTGTTTTCTTTGCTTTGTTCCTCCTGTCAATCATCTCGAATCTCGTGCATTTCCCTCTTTCCAGATAAGCCAAGCCACTCTCCTCTAAAAAGATGTTGATCCGCCATCGAGTGTTCTGATTGGCCAGCGGGACAGGCTGAAGCAGAGAGGGGAGTGAGGAGAGAGAGAGAGGGGGTGGAGGGAGGAAGGGAAAGGCGGGAGAGATGGAGGGGGTGGGAAGGAAGGAGTGAAGGGGGGGGGGGGAAGGGTGGGAGGGGATGGAGGGAAGAAGGGAAAGATGAGACGGAGGGGTGGGAAGGAAGGAGCAAAAGGGAGGGGGGGGGAGGAAAGGGGAGAGGGAAGGGTGGGAGGGATGGAAGGAGGAAGGGAAGATGAGACGGAGGGGTGGGAAGGAAGGAGCAAAGGGAGGGGGGGGAGGAAAGGGGAAGAGGGAAGGGTGGGAGGGATGGAAGGAGGAAGGGAAAGATGGGTGAGATGGAGGGGGTAGGACGGAAGGAATGGAGGAGGGAAGAAAAGGTGGGAGGGGATGGAAGGGGGAAAGGGATAAAAAGGAGAAACAGGGCAGGGGGTGGGGGAGAAAGGGAAAGGGGGGTGAGGGAGGGAAGCGTGGGAGGGAGAAAAAGGGTAAGGGGACAAGTGGAAGAGTGAAGAGAGAGAAAAAAGATTGGTTATAAAAAAGAAGGGTGGCGTGAGAGGAAGTGTAAAGGAAGAGAGACGGGAAAAAAGAAAGAAGGGTGAAGGGAGAGAAAGAAAAGTAAAGAGAGGGAGAGAAGGGTGAAAGGAGAGAAAAAAAGGTGAAGGGAGAGGATGGAGGGTGAAGAGATAACTATAAGGGTGAAAGAATAAAAAAAAGCTTGAAGGTTGAAGGGAAAGGATGAAGAGCAAAAGGACCGAAAGAAGGATGAAGGGAGAGTAGGAAGGGTGAAGGGAGAGAAAGAAGGATGAAGGGAGAGGAAGAGATGTTAAGAGAGGGAAAGAAGGGTAAAGGGAGAAGTGTTAAGGGATAGAATGAAGTGTAAGGGTGAAGACGACAGGTGAAGGGAGAGAAGGAAGGATGAAGGGAGAGGAAGAGACATTAAAGAGAGAAGACAAATGGTGAAAACCAGAAAGAAGGGCGAAGGAAGAGGTAAAAAAACGGTAAAAAAGAAAAAAAACGGAGAAAAGAGGGAAAGAAACGGAAAAAAACGGAGGAAAGAGGGAAAGAAACGAAAAAAAAAAAAAAAAAAAAAAACCTGCCGTGTTGATTGCGTAGGTCAAAACCGGCGGCCATTTTTCTCCCTCCCTGGCCGGTTGATTGGCCGTCCTTTGTATCCGGTCTGGCCGAACCCCGTCCGTTCCACCAAGATGAGGATACGGTTACGGTTTCAGTCTGTGTATTCACGAAGATCGGCGTTCGGATTTCATTTCTTCGGTTAATGTATACGTGTACTGATAAGGAGTTTTATTTTTTTGTCTATTATGTTTTTCTATTTTCTTATATGCATTTGTTTGGTATTGTTTATATGTGATTTTTTTTTTTTTTTTTTTTGTCTATTGATGTATGTTCTATTTTGTTCTAGACATATTTACTGTTATTGTTCATGAGCGTTCTATGTATATGTTAATGTATACGTGTGTTAATAAGTTTTATTATTTTCATTTTTTGTTGATTTATGTATGTTCTATTTTCTTATATACATTTGGTATTGTTTATATATATATGATTTTTTTTTTTTTGTCTATTGGTGTATGTTCTATTTTGTTCTAGACATATTACCTGTTATTGTTCATGCAGTTGTTTCTATGTATATGTTAATGTATACGTGTGTTAATAAGTTTTATTATTTTCATTTTTTGTTGATTTATGTATGTTCTATTTTCTTATATGCATTTTGTTTGGTATTGTTTATATATGTATTTTTTTTTGTCTATTGATGTATGTTCTATTTTGTTCTAGACATATTTACTGTTATTTTCATGCGTGTTTCTATGTATATGTTAATGTATACGTGTGCTAATAAGGAGTTTTATTATTTTTTTTTTTGTCTCTTAATGTATTTTCTATTTTCTTATATACATTTGTTTGGTATTGTTTATATATTTTTTTTTTTTTTTTTTTTTTTTGTCAATTGATGTATGTTCTATTTTGTTCTAGACATATTTACCTGTTATTGTTCATGCAGTGTTCCTATGTATATGGTAATGTATACGTGTGCTAATAAGGAGTTTTATTATTTTTTTGTATATTGATGTATGTTCTATTTTCTTATATACATTTGTTTGGTATTGTTTATATATGTGATTTTTTTTTGTCTATTGATGTATGTTCTATTTTGTTCTAGACATATTTGCCTGTTATTGTTCATGCAGCGTTTCTATGTATATGTTAATGTATACGTGTGCTTAATAAGGAGTTTTATTATTTTTATTTTTTGTTATTGATGTATGTTCTATTTTCTTATATACATTTGTTTGTATTGTTTATATATGTGATTTTTTTTTTTGTCTATTGATGTATGTTCTATTTTGTTCTAGACATATTTGTCTGTTATTGTTCATGCAGTCGTTCTATGTATATGTTAATGTATACGTGTGCTAATAAGGAGTTGTATTATTTTCAATTTTTGTTGATTTATGTATGTTCTATTTTCTTATATACATTTGTTTGGTATTGTTTATATATGTGAATTTTTTTTTTTTTTTTTGTCTATTGATGTTTTGTTTTGTTCTATATTTGCCTGTTATTGTTCATTTGCAGTTTTTTTATGTATATGTTAATGTATACGTGTGTGTTTTATTTTTTCATTTTTTGTCTATTGATGTAATGTTCTATTTTGTTATATATTTGTTTTATTGTTTATATGTGATTTTTTCTGTAATGTTCTATTTTGTTCTAGACATATTTGCCTGTTATTGTTCATGCAGTGTTTCTATGTACATGTTAATGTATTGTATAAGTGAGTTTATATCATTTTTTTGTCTACTGATGTATGTTCAATTTTCTTATGTACATGTATTGTGTGTAATTAAGAATTTTTATTTTTTATCTATTGATGTTTCTATTTCTTATATGCATTTGTTTTATTATGTTTATATACGTGTGCTAATAAGTTTTATTTTTATTTTTTTGTCTATTGATGTATGTTCTATTTTCTTATATACATTTGTTTGTATTATGTTTATATACGTGTGCTAATAAGGAGTTTTTTTTGTCTTTATGTATGTTCTATTATATACATTTGTTTGGTATGTTATATAGTGTTTCTTTAACTATGATTATGACGTTGCATTTTCGCGTTTTATCGTATATTCGTCTCCTGGTCGAATACTTCCTACATAATCCATCACGATCTTATTATCACTTTTCTTAACTTCCTCTATTTTGCACATCTCTATGCTTCCTCTCACCCACATCACTCTCCCCCTCTCTATTCTTCACCATTTCCCTTTATCCCTTTCGCTTTCCTCGCTCGTCCTTATCCTCTTCCCTCTCCCCAGCTTCCGAAGGCAAAAGTTATCGCCTCCCATCGCTCTTCCTCCAAGATCTTCTCAACCTCTGACACGAAGGAGATCTCGCGAGGACGCTGCTTGCCAGAACCGGCCTCGCCCCT
>NW_020868359.1:146549-151948 GCF_003789085.1 Penaeus vannamei
GAGAGAGAGAGAGAGAGAGAGAGAGAGAGAGAGAGAGACGAGAGAGATACATAGATAGATATGATAGATAGAGATAATTATATATTTGAATAAAGATCCCTTCTCATAGTGTGATTAGGAAAATTATGTAAACTTGCACATAATAAAAAAAAAACGGACATCACAATAGAACAAATCTTGCAACACGACGTAATTAGATGAATGTAATCAAAATGTAAATTGTATTTATAACAATGAGGTGCAAATCAAATTTTGTCTTTTGGAAAAGGACATTTTTTTGTTGTTGTTGTTTTTGCTATTACGGAAAATAAATCCTTAACACGCATTACCTGCACAAATAATTAAGCTGTATATATACCAATTTCTGAAATTATTCACCGTAGCCACTGGCTTAGATGTAACATGAGAGAAGCAAAATTAAACCTTAGTCACTCAATAATGAAACAGCTCTCTAAAAAATGACCGCCACGATCAACATTAATTATTCATCTGTCATAAGTCGCAGCAACACACCTTTCGCTCACCGGATAGAGCAATAGAGCCCCATTTCGCTCTGCAATTGCTCTAGACTAAGAGGCAGAGGCTCAAGTCCCGGATATGAGTTGGATAATTTCGAAAAGCTAATCCAGCTTCGCCGCCGCGTTCTCTGTGTTTACAATTAATTCACTGCAAGCAAGGAAACATCCGGGACCTTAAATCATACCCAAATCTCGAGGGTCAAGTGGAGGGCGGGGATGAGGTGGAGGGTGATGGTTGGAGGAGGGCAGAGGAGGGGAGAGGGAGGCCAGGGGAAGGGGAGGGAGGTGGAGAAGGGAGGGGAGGAAGGGAGGGGAGGCTGGCGCTTGGTGGAGAGATGGGGAGGGTAAGGGAGGTAAGGGAAGGGAAGGGAAGTTGGTGCTTGGGTGAAGGGTGGGGAGGGAAGGGGAAGGGTGCGGGAGCTGGTGCTTGGTGAAGGTGGCAAGGGTGGGAGGCTGGTCTTGGTGGAGGGTGGGAGGACGGGAGGGGAGGCGTTCTCGGGGAGGAGGGAGAGGAAGAGAGAGGCAGGGGTAGAACGCTAATTACTCCTGCTGTGGACTAGGTACCGGAGGGGGGGCAGGGAAGGTCTCTAGGGAAGAGGAAGGGAGGAGCCTACTGAAGGAGAGGGGTCCTCCTGGGGTAAGAGAAGGAAGGGAATGGATTCTCCTGCAGAGGGAAAGGGAGGGGGCCATCTAGGGAAGGGAAGAAGAAGGGGATCATCTGGAAGAAGGGAGGGGTCCTTTGGAGGGAAAGGGACGGGAGGGGAGGGTCCTATGGGAGGGAAAGAGACGGAGGGAGGGGACCTAGAGGAGGAAGGAAGGATTTCTTCTGGGGACGGAGGGTTAGGATCCCGTCTGCGGAGAGGATAAGCGGAGGAAGGGAGCCATCAAGGTGGGGTGGGGGGTGGGGGGGGGAGGCAGAAGGAGTCGCCTCATCTGCATTAGCGCTCGGCCAAGCCCCTCTTAATTCATCTCCGCTCCCATTTGCAACACTGCAACAGCAATACATCATAAGGCTTTTGTCTGGGAAGATTTACTATGTTGGACTGATGCGCGACCTGAGGAAAGATTCATTGGCCTAAAGCAAATAAATGTTCCCTGTTGATGCACTTTCATCATTAGACGTGAAAATGAAGATTGTGCTTTGTGAAATGTTTTGGCGTAGGGAGTACCTTTCTGTCTTCGCAAACTGGTGTGCCCTTTGATGTTTTGGTCTCTCTCTTCTTTCTTTCTTTCTTTCTTTCTCTCTCTCTCGCTCGCTCTCACTCTTTCTTTCTCTCTCTCTCTCTCCTGTGTCTCTCTCTCTCTGTCTCTCTCTCCTCTCTCTCTCTCTCTCTCTCTCTCTCTCTCTCTCTCTCTCTCTCTCTCTCTCTCTCTCTCTCTCTCTCTCTCTCTCTCTCTCTCTGTCCTCTCGGTGTATATCTCGTTACACTTTTGGTCCTACGGGAATGGCCTCTTAGCAGGGAAATAATTTCTGTTTGCCTCCCTTCCTCTTTCTCTTTGTCTGTCTATTTGTCTGTCTCTCTTTCTCCCTCTCTTTCTCTCAAACACTGACACATATTGACTTCCTCTGTCATCTGCGTGTGCGTGTGTCTGTCTCCCCTTCTTCTCACCCTCTTCCTCTTCCCTATCCTCCCATTCTTTTTCTCTCCCACTCACGCCTCCTCTCCCTGCCTCTTACCCTTTTCCTCTCCCTCCCTCTCACCCGTTTCTTCTCTCGCACCTTCCCTCGCCTCCCTCTCTCTTTCCTCTCCCAGCCCTTCCCTCCCTCCCTCTCCTCGTTTCCTCTCCCTCTCCCATCCCTTCCCTCTCTCCCGTCTCTTTTCTCTCCCTCTCCCATCCCTTCCTCCCTCGCCTCTATCTTTCTCTCCAACTCTCCCATTCTTGCTCTCCCACTCCCTCTCCCTCCCCTACACACTCTCCTCCTTTTCCCTCTCTTCCATCTCATCCTCTTCTCTCTCCTTTCTCTCCCTTCCCTCCCATCCTTCTCTTCTCACCGCCTCCCTCCCCTCTTTCTCTCCCTCCCCTACCCTCTTCCTCTCCCTCCCTCCCTCCCACCTCCCTCTCTTCCTCTTCCTTCCCTCCTTCTCTCAACCCTCTCAACTCCCTCCCTCACCCTTCCTCCTACCCTTCTCCTTCCCCTAACACGCCCATACCTCTCCCTCCTCCTTCCCACCCTCTTCGTCTCCCCTCTCCTCCCTCCTCCTTCTCACCCTCTCACCCTCCCTCCCTCCTTCTCACCCTTTTCCTCCTACCCCTCTCTCCTTCCCCTACACGCCCATACCTTCCGCCTTCCTCCCCTTCCTCTCCTCGTTCTCTCTCTCTCCTCCCTCCCTCCTCTCACCTCCTCTCCTTCTCACCCTCTCCCTCGCTCTTTCTCAGCTGAACTGATTTATGTCCGACTAGAAGCGCGGCCACCAATCAGCTTCCGAATCCTTTTCTTAGAAGGAAAGTCTTTAGAGGACTTTGTTCCGACTCAAACAAAAATTATTGCAGGTAAGTGAATTTCCGAATACGTTATACAAGGCGTAGAATGAAAATTAAGCAGACGAAGAATAATGTAGAAGTTTTAGAACTTTGTGGTATTAATAGTGGATGATGCCTGCTGATTTTTTTTTTTTTTTTTTTTTTTTTTTTTTTTTTTTTTTTTTTTTTTGAGGCGAGGGGGGTAGCTCCTCCGAGTGAATAAAATAACTTAACACAAGGAGAGCTTTTATCCTCATTGAATTTCATTACAAAACGTGGATTAAAAATTACACGTGTTGCATTTCTTTACCTGTTTCATTCTTTTAAATCATGTATATTACTTCAATATTAATTCCATTGTTATAAAGTTGACAATTATTGTTGTTGTACTTGTTGCTATTACCAACACTGTTGTTAGAATTGTTATTTTGTTTTTATTTCATTATCATTGCTACTATTATATATGCGTTTGCGATACATAAATACATACATACATAAATATATATATATATATATATATATATAATATATATAATATATATATATATCATATATCTGTGTGTGTGTGTGTGTGTGTGTGTGTGTGTGTGTGTGGTGTGTGTGTGTGTGTGTGTGTGTGTGTGGCATACACACACATACATATATACATATATACATATTTTATATCTATCTATCTCTATCTCTCTATATCTATATATGTAATAAATATATTACACCAGATAGGAACAAGAGAAGATGGCCCTAATGGAGGTGAATGAAAAGGATCTTGGCTTGTGGTTTTCTTGCAGAAGGTAGAAGAAGTGGAGAGCTAGAGCTTGTATGTCTTCGTCTGTCTGTCATCTCTTTCTCTCTTATCCGACGAGACATGTCCTTTTATGCGGCCGTTCACCTCGAAGGGAAGGTGCTTGCTTCCGGCCACGAGAGTTAGATTCATCCGGCCTCGGCAAAGGGGGTAAGTTAGCAGGGCTTGCTCAAGGGGGAGATGTAGGTCAACTAAGGTCAACTAGGCTTGGAGGTGGAAGGTGCAAAGCAACTGCTTTTCCTCTGGTGATGTGGACAGGAAAGACACCACACCACACACACACACACACACAACACACACACACACACACACACACACACACACACACACACACACACACACATCACACACACACACACACACACAGACATACAGGTAGATAGAAAGATAAATAAATGAACAGATAGAAAAATAAATAGACAGATAGTTTAATGGATATAAACATTCATTCATATATATACATAACATACACATATATGATTAAGCTAAAAAAAATCAACAAACTCTTGAAAAACAAATCTTGTTCGATTATCGAAAATTTCTCACATCCAAGGACTTTCTCTCAACGTAAAATCATGCGCCCACCCCCCTCTCTCTCTCGCTCTCACTTTCTCTCTCTCTCTCTCTCTCTCTCTCTCTCTCTCTCTCTCTCTCTCTCTCTCTCTCTCTCTCTCTCTTCACCCCCCACCCCACCCCCTCCTATTCTTCGACTCCCCACACGCGAAGAACAAAGAGCATGTCTCGCCCTCTCTTTTTCGTCGCAAGAGAGTTAATCTTCTCGGAGCGTGGCCGAGGAGGCGAATGAGGTCCTGGGCGCGGTCCGGAGAGCAAACATTCTGATCTCTTCTCTATCAACCTTATCAGCTCTCTTAGTTTACCGGGAGGAAGTGATTTACCTCTGAGAGATAAGGGCCATCGCTGCTATTTGCTTTATAGATTGGGTGAAATTAAGGTTTTGCCAAAAAAAACTTTATTAACATATATATATATATATATATATATATATATATATATATATATATATATATATATATACTTAAGTGTGGCATGTGTGTGTGCGTGTATGTATATATACATATCACACACACACACATATATATATATGTATATGTATAATAAATAAATAAATATATATATATATACATATATATATATATACACATAATATATATATACACATATATACATATATAATATATATATATATGATATATATACATATATATATATATATATATATATATATATATATATATATATATACATATATATATATACATATATATATATATATATATATATATATATATATATATTATATATATATATATATATATAATATATATATATATATTTGGTTTGGTTGACATTTTTGTGAGTGCATTCCGACTCGCTGTCTGTGAATGTGACCAGTGACTCATCTGAAAGTCAATGCGTAAATGATGCTCCAGTCAACATTTCCTGCTAAAAAATTCGGAACTGGCAACAGTGGGCGCAACAGCACCACGGGGAAAGTTAACGTTTCTGTTTTCAAGTTTAGAATTCGAAGATTTTTGCTTTAAACAAAAACGTTTTTTTATACGATATATGCACGCACAGACAGACACAGATATACT
>NW_020868360.1:0-5000 GCF_003789085.1 Penaeus vannamei
TAAGAATCCTCGCTATTTTTAGAGTGCACCATGTCGGCTAATTAGATCTAAATTTTGTTTCTGTGCATTTCTTGGTGTTGACAGACATTTTGTTAGATGAAGCCCACTCTGACACTTGTTTAAGGGCGTCTTGTAATAAGGTGCCTTGCCCTGGCTGGTGTGCTAGTGCAAGTGTCATGTCGTCCACATATTTGTAGATCTTCACGTGCGGAATTTTGTCCTCATTTGCCATTATCAGAAACAATAATGGGCCGAGGACCGTTCCTTGAGGGACACCGCAGTGAAGATCAATTTCATCGGATGTTTGGTTGTTTGCACAAGTCCTCTGGGAGCGAAGGTTGATGAAGGAAGATATCCACTTCAGCCAGCCCTCGTGGAAACCCAGAGAAATCATTTTCTTAATTAATGTGGTGTGGTCGATGAGATCAAATACTTTCCTCAGGTCGATGGTGACGGTGGTGACCTTGAGTCTTTTGTCTACATTTGAAGTGATATAATTGATTAAGTCAACTAGGTAGTGGACTGTAGAGCTACCCTTGGTATTTCCAAATTGGCGATGATCTAATTTGGGGGCGAATATTTTCCACAATTCTTTAGCAATTATTCTCTCGAGTATTTTGCATGGAATAGGTGTCAGTGATATGGGCCTAAGGTCATTGAGAGAATTAGGTGGACTTGTTTTGGGAATTGGGGCTGATAGCACGCTTCCATAGGTCAGGCACCACGCCCTCAGTGATGAAGCAGTTAAAGATGTCGCAGAGGGAGGTGGCGGGCTCTGGAGCGAATTCTCGTAGTAACCTCGGCGGGATGTCATCAGGGCCAGGAGATTTGCTTTTTGCTATCCTTTTAAAGTGTTGATACACGTCGTATTCGCTGACAATTGCTTGCAGAGGGCGCGAGGGTAGGTAAGTTGGCAGTTCTGTTGATTGTAGAGGTGGGAGTAGCTTGTTGATGTTCGCAAAGTGACAGTTGATGATGTTAGCAGCGCTTTCTGGCGAGTCGGCAATTTCGCTGATGTGAGAGAGGTAACTCCTTTTGTCACCGATTAAATTCCGAATGTGGCTATACCACGATTTGGGATTTGCGTCACTGATTTTATCAATTATTTGCTTATGATAATTTTTCTTAGCCGATCTTATCTCTTGTCTAACCTTTTTTGCTTACTTTGTTGCATCGATGTTTCTTGTTTTGTAGGCTTTTTGTCCCGCCAGGATAAGGTCTTTGATCCTGTTGGTGACCCATGCTACTTGGTTCCAGACTGATTTATAAAAAAGGCATTTAGTGTTCGGGTCGGGGGCGTTGAGAACGTCGGCCCAGTTATGATGTGTAATCCTTGTTTTGTTCCCTTTCACTGCGTGGGTGCCTGGTATTTCTTTGGTACCCAGAGCAGCGACAAGTGACCACTATTGCCTAAAGGGAGCAGGGAAGTTGGACTTTCATAAAAATGCTCTTTATTTATGATTTTGTCCAAGGTATTTTTCCCACGCGTGGCGAATGATACTACCTGCTTAAATTTCAGTACAGAGGTGATTTCATAATCAAAAAAGTGTTCGGGTCGCCAAGAATTACAAAAAAGGGATTTCCGTACTTTGCTTGGAAGATGAACACATTTTCTATTATGTGTTCTCTGAGGCTTTCTTCGGATGGTGCCCTTGGGGGGAAATATATCCCGCAGATTACCAGCACACTGATTTCGCGAAGCAGCCATGTGGGTCTAACAGTAAGCCATAATGTTTCAAGGTCGTCACTTGGTGGACAGATGGATTTTATAGTGTTGCAGGGGATTGTATCTTTGATGTAGATACCGACGCCACCACCTTTTCTGCCCTGACGAATTTTGTTAAATAAGTGGTACCCCTGTATGGTCCCGATGTTTAATGTATCGTCTTTGAACCACGTTTCTGTTATTACTGCAATATTGATAGTATTTTGTTTCATTATGACGTCAAGTTCGTCCACTTTGTTTGTAAGGCAGCATGCATTTGCAAGGTAATTTGCTGGGAAGTGTTCTGTGGGGTCTTGCGTTAGCTGGCGATATTGTTGACGAGTCGAGTTGCGAGGTTTTGTACTTGTTTCTATTTAAAAAGACTCTCACGGGGCTGGGGGAGGAATCTGACCAGAAATTCATCAGCTACAAGTGCTTTGTCTTTAAGAGAAACAGTGAAGCTGGATTAATACGAATGACTCATTTTTGTTTTGAATGCATTTACATCGTCCACCTCGGGGAAGTTAACGAGTAGATGATTCTCGATATCTGCTTCCTCAGTGTCTGTGTGGCAGTTTGTTATGTAAAGGTACAACACCTCTGGTTTTGCTGTTCCCTGTAAAGGTTTAGCGGTAGATCTTTGTACACTTTTGTCTTCTTTATGTGTGTGTATGTGTATGTGTGTATGTTCTTACCTAGTTGTTTGAATACCTGAGAAGAGCTATGCTCAGGTGGTCCCGTCTGCTACATTTAAATTATCGTATAACTTTTTAAATTGATGCACAGTTTTGGCACACACTACTTGATTGGAGAGACTGTTCCACGATTCAATAATTTTGTTTGAGAAACTATATTTTCTGACATCTTTATCACCTCTTTTTACTGTCAACTTTTTGTTGTGTCCTCTCGTTCTTCTTGTGTTCAAGATCAAAAAGTCATCCTTATCTATATTCACTCTTCCTGTAATGCAGTTGAAAAGCATAATCATGTCCCCCCTTTTCCTTCTTTCTTCCAAGGTAGTAAGTCCTAATTTCTGTAGTCTGTCTTCGTAACTCAGATCTCTTAGGGTAGGTGCCCATCTTGTCGCCGCTCTTTGGACTCTTTCCAGTTTGTCAATATCCTTTTTTAAGTGTGGACTCCATACCACTGCACCGTACTCAAGACTTTGTCTTATGATTGCTTTAATAATCTTCTTTACCATGTCTTCGTCCACATACACGAATGCCCTCTTCATGTTGGCAATCAGTCCTAACATTTTGTGGACCTTTTCATTTATATGGTCGTTTGGATTTAGGTTCCTATTTATGATTATCCCAGGATCTTTTTCCCCGTCAGCTGTGTCTAATACTACGTCCCCTAATTTATATTGGAATAGTGGGCGATTTCTACTTTCTCCAAACCTGACTACATGGTATTTATTGGAATTGAATTCCATTTTCCATGTACAACTCCACGTGAATAAGTTCTCGATGTCACTTTGGAGGCATTGGCATGAGACGTTGTCTGTTATCCTTTTTTTTTTTTTTTTGCGTCATCTGCAAGCATATTCAGATAAATACCTGGGCTTAGATTTGGCTCTAAATCATTGACGAAAATAGTAAACATAATCGGCGCCAACACCTATCCTTGAGGCACTCCGCTTGTTACTCGTCGCCATGTAGAATGCTTTCCTCTAATTACTGTGCTCATCTGTCTTTCAAGAAGAAAGTCTTCCATCCATGCGAGTAGTTTCACTCCACCTAGGTGCTCTAATTTCCATAGTAGCCTTCTATGAGACACCTTATCAAAAGCCTTTTTAAAGTCTTACACACAACCCACCCAACCGTCTCTTTTTTGTAATATTTCAGAAACCCTTTCATAAAAACAGAGGTGATATGTTACACACGACCTTCCTTCTCTAAAACCAAATTGTTTATTTGATATAATTTCGTGTTTTTCAAGCAATTAAACCCATTGTTTTCTAATTACTCTTTCTAGCAGTTTGCATACTACACTAGTTAACGAAACGTCTATAATTTAGTGGGTTTTGTTTGTCGCCGCTCTTATATAAGGGTGAAACATTTGCGAATTTCCAACTTTTTGGTAGTTTACCTTGTCTTAGTGAATTTTGGATTAAAAATAAAGGTGTACATAGTTCTTCGGCACATTCCCTAAGAACCCAGTTAGAAATTTCATCTGGTCCCTCTGCTTTGGTCTTGTCTAATCCTTTTAGTAGATCTTTTATTTCGTTCTTTTTGAGGGTGATGTTTTCGATGTTCTTTACGTTTGTATGTGTATTTGCCATATCAAAGTATGGATCCTGAACAAACACTGACTTAAATTTCTCATTTATGATTTCACACATTTCTTCCTCCTTAGAATATATAATGTTATTGTCTTTGATGGCGCTAATTTTATCTCTACTCTTAGTTTTACTTTTTTATGTAGTTAAAGAAGAGTTTTGGTTTACTTTTACATTTGTTGATTATATCCTCTTCAAAGTTTAATCTCGGCTCTCTCATGGTTTGGGTATACTCATTTCTTCCTACTTTATATCTTTCATATGCTGCCTGAGATCTATGCCTTCTGAATCTTTTCCAAAGGAGATGCTTTTTTTCTCTCATTTTCTTGCATTTGTCGTTGAACCATTTTTGGCCATTTCTTGCTTCAATTTTGAATTGGGATATGAATTTTCCACTCCTTTTTTATAGATCTCAAAAAAATTGAATACTGAACATCAAGGTTCTCATCGTCCAGAAGTGTTTCCCAGTTTATGTTATCAAAGAAATCTTTAAGGCTTCTATAATTACCTCTTTTGTAATTGTGCTTTTCCTTTCCTTCCTTGCTTACGATGAGTTTTTCCTGTAACAGACAGTATTTTAGTTTCATTGCATGGTCGCTTTTTCCTAAAGAAGGACAGTACTCGATATCCTTAATATCATCGTTATGCTTTGTAAGTATTAGGTCAAGCATAGACGGCCTATCTAGCCCTATTAATCTGATATGATCTGTTATATTCTGGAAAAGGCAATGCTCATTTATGATTTCTAGTAATTTAGCATTCCACGAATCTGATTGTGCTCTAGGATCGAAACTTTCCCAGTCGATTGTGCTGTTAAAATCCCCTGTAATAAGAATTTCTGTTGAATTGGTTTTCGAAAGTTGTAGCACTTCTTCCAGGCTCTTTATTGTCTCCAGAATTAGTTTCTGGTAATTTTCTAGTGACCACGCCAGTGTTTGAGGTGGCATGTATACCGTGGTTATTATTATGTTTACCCCGTTTGTTTCTACCTCAATTACCTTCGTTTCCACTATG
>NW_020868360.1:10000-17500 GCF_003789085.1 Penaeus vannamei
TTGCCCCAAGAAGTACATATGAAAATTAAATATAGATATTTATTTTTAGATACTGAAGAACCAACCATTGGGCCATCTAGGATAGCATCTGAACCCATAATGGACATTGTGACAATGGATGAGAACACTTTGGAGGAGCAAGAAGTTACAGTACCCATTGTAACAATGGACTACACATACTCTGCGGAATTACCCCGGTGGATTTAGCCGATACAGTGCAATGGTCCAAGAGAGAGAAACCTTTCCAGAACTGAGCAGGTCAAGGTCTGAAGAATAACGAGGTCAAGGTCTGAAGAACATAATAGGTTCAGTAGGTCTCAACTTCAGTCAGAAGGAGGTAGCAGACATGCAAGTAGGAGATCAGAAGAAAAAAAATGCCTGACATGCTTCAGGTACAAATAAATATAGGAAATCACTTAACGCAGCTTGTCAACTCAGTAAAAGACATTGCATCAGCATTACAAACCATATCTAGTTTAGTGAGAAATAAATCCTAAATTTCCTTTTTTAATGTATTTTAGTTACATTATCTCCCTTACAATTGTAGTCTTAATCTACTGAGGTACAGTACACAAATGAAAGTAATTTGTGATAAGGCTATTGGTATATCTTAGGAAAGTCAATGTTATGTTATAGTTATGTTAGATGGAATGTTTTTATTTTGGAAGTGTAAACCTTACTATTTTTGTTTTAAAGATTAAGACAAAATTATTTTATTCTTTTAATCATGCAAAGAGATTTATGTTTGTATCAAGGTCTTGAGAAATACCTCTTTGTTTTGTTTGTTGTTCATTAAGACCATTTTTTAAGAAAGAATAATATTGGTGTAGAGAGATTAAGTATTTTATTTTCTGAAAAAATCTTTAATCTTTCTGATGCTGTCATATAAGATTTTGGTTTATTTGTTACTGAGACAGCAATATTTATTTCTTTTTTCTTTTTAAAATTTTGTAGAGTTAGAGAGGAAGCAAATCTTTCTTTAATTCTATTCTAATATTCATTTAAAATAGTTATATGGTTTCTGGGACAATTTTATTATAATTGTTATTATATTTCTTTATTTACATGATACTCTTTTATTTGCATATTTTTGTGCATAAAACTTATGTTATTTGTGCAATATACATTATTTGCCCCCAAAGGTTTTTGTTGATTTTGTTTCAAAGGCAGTAACTGTCTTGTGGTCATAAGGCAATATGAAAAATATCAGTACATTTTGTATATAGATTTTTTTACACTGTTTCTGTGATACATCTTTACTTTATGTATCATACCAGATTCATAGAAATAAAGTTGTATTTTTAATGCCTTTATTATAGTCAACCTAAATTTATAATATCTACTGTAGAAAAGAAATATTTCCTCTTACATATCCAAGATTCTAGTTAAAAATGCTTATGTAGATTAATTTAGCAAAAATAGATAGGTATAAAAATACAACAGTTAACACACACACAATATATATATACATACATACATATACATATATAATACATATACATAAGTACATATATGTTTTATAATGATGTTGTATGTATATGTATATATGTACTCATATGTATACTTATATATGTAAATGTACATACATATGTACTCATATGTATACTTATATATGTATGTATATGTACATACATATATACGTATACATACATACGTATACATACATACATATACATACATATGTACGTATACATACATACATATGTACGTATACATACATACATATGTACGTATACATACATACATATGTGCGTATACATAGTACATACATACGTATACATACATACATACATATGTATATACATACATATATACATACATACATATGTCGTATACATACATACATATGTGCGTATACATACATACACCATACATACATATGTAATACGTATACATACATACATATGTACGTATACATACATACACGTACGTATACATACATACATATGTACGTATATACATACATATGTACGTATACATACATGTACGTATACATACACATATGTACGATACATACATACATATGTACGTATATACATACATATGTACGTATACATACATACATATGTACGTATACATACATACATGTATACATACATACATATGTACGTATACATACATACGTATACATATGTACATACGTACGTATACATGTACGTATACATACATACATATGTACGTATACATACATATGTACATATACATACATATGTACGTATACATACATACATATGTACGTATACATACATACATATGTACGTATACATACATACATACGTATACATACATATGTACGTATACATACATATGTACGTACGTATACATACATACATATGTACGTATACATACATACATATTACGTATACATACATACGTATACATACATATACGTATACATACATATGTACGTATACATACATACATATGTATATACATACAACATATGTACGTATACATACATACATATGTACGTATATACATATGTACATACATAGTACGTATACACACATACATATGTTACGTATACACTACATACTANTGGGTGGGGGGTGTGGTTTTTGTTTGTGTTGGTGTGGTGGGGTTTGTGTGGGGTGTGTGGGGTTTGGGGCGGTTGGTGGTGTTGGGTGTAATGTGTTGGTGTGGTTGCCCCGTGTGTGGGTGGGTGTGGGGTTGGGTATGTTGGTTTGGGGGTGGTGGGTGGTGGGGGGGAATAACATGTATTTTATATATCCAATATATATAACATTGGTTTTATATATATATATATATATATATAAATATATATACTATATAGTAAATTATATGTGTGGTTGTGGTGTTGGTGGGTGTGGTGTTTGTGGTGGTGTGGGTGTGTGTGGTGTGGTGATTGTGTGTGTGTGGTGATGGTGTGTTATACACAGTATTATATATGGTATTTTATATAATATATAATACGCTACACAACACAGACACACAATATACTGTACACACTACTACATATCATAGAATGGCCTGATTAGAACGTACAGGTGACAGAGAAATTGACGTTACCTCTCTCAAATCACCGAAATTGCCGTTCAACAGAGGGATAAAGTTAATAATATCTACAATCATTTTTGCGAACATTAACAAGCTCCTTCCATGATCAGAAACAAGGGCAAGGCAGTATTTGTTCCACGACTACATACAAGTGTCGGAATGTGCTTCATGGAACAGAATGTAGGGATTCACTTGGAGAGCGTAGGGAAAAAAGTTCTTTATTCAACACACACACACACACACACACACACACACACACACACAACACACACACACACACACACACACACACATCAACACCACACAAGTCACACACACACACAACACACAACACACACATATATATATAGTATTATGATATGTATATATATATATGATATATATATATAGTATATAATAATATATTATAGTATATATATTAGTATATATAATAGTATAATGCTAATATATACCACCCACACACAGGCACACAGCACACACCACATACATCTATCATATTATAATATATATTATATATATATAATATATATATAAATATATATACATATATATAAATATAACAACACACAACACAAGACATAAATATATATATATAATATATATATATATATATAATATATATATATATATATTATATATATATAATCGGACAGTAGATCGAATGTTTTTTCTTTTAATTGTTCTTGTTATCGTGTTATTGAAAATCTGATAAAATGGGATCAAAATACCCCGAAATAAAAAAGAAGTGAAATTATGTTTTGTATCCTTTTAGTGTGAAATCTGGATGCCTTTTCAGCTGAAAAGCAGCTTCGTTTGAGTAAATCAGCTATCTCCCGAATCCTTTGTGGTTTCTCTCTCCTCCGGTCTGTCTGTCGTCTCTGTCTGTTCTGTCTGTCTCTGTCTCTGCTCTGTCTCAGTCTGTCCTGCTGTCTCGTGTCCCTCTGTCCCTCTGTTCCTGTCACTCTCTCTCTCTCCTCTCCTCCTCTCCTCTTCTCGTCTCTCTCATCTCATCTCTCTCTCTCCCTCTCTCTCCTCTCTCTCTTTCTTTTCTTTTCTTCTTTCTCTTTCCTCTCCCCTCTCTCGTTCCCTCTCTCTCCCTCCCTCCCCTCCCTATGCCCCCCTCTCCCTCCTCTCCTCTTTCCTCCTCTCAGCGTCATTCTCTCGATCCTCCATCTTACCTCTCTCTCTCTCTCTCATTCTTTCGTCCCTTGCTTTCCTCCCCTCTCACTTACATCCTCTCCCCCGTCCATCAACCCCGGAGGATAACCCACCCACCTCATTCATGATTCCTCCCCAAATGTATAGACGTAACCAATGCAGACATCCTTCATCATCCTTTCCTAGCCATGACTAGGATCTCAAAGGACAGAGGCAGACAATAACAAAGTGTTCGGTGACTTCACTAGACTCCATGTTTTCTTTTATTGTCAAGGCAAATCAAGGAAGTTTTTTTTTTTTGTGTGATTCTTTCTCCAGTAGGTTGTCCCAGAGGAAGAACACCGGAACCGAAGAATAAATGGATGATAAATAAATGATAAATGAATGATAATAAAATAATAATAATAAATAAATAAATAAATATAAATAAATGGATTCCTATTCAACAAGGTCTTAGACGTTGGTGAAAGACGTAGGAATCTGGTGGGTGGTCGAGAAGGGTTTTTTTTTATCTTTGTTTGTTTTATTGGGATTAGAGGATTATGGTGTATGCAAAGGGGATTTAAGGAGATTAGAGTGTATGAAGTCGTTTCTTTAAAAGCTTGAAGTTGTATCCATTCATTTTTTTTTTTTAAGATAAAGATAGGTAAATGGTATTTTATGCGTAATTGCAGTGATTCTTCATTTTTAACGACAAGCCTTAAAAAATCCACGACTGAGTCGCAACGTAACTTTCTCTCTCTCTTTCTCTCTGTCTGTCTGTCGTGTCTGCTCTCTGGCTTTCTCATGTTCGCCTCGCCTTCCGTTTCAACGTTCTCGCTTCTCTACTTTTCTCCCCTCTTCCTTCCCTTTTCTATTCCCTCATTACTGCCCCTTATCTCTCTCTCTTCTATCTATTATCTATCTCCGTCTCTATCTCTCTCTTTCTCTTCTTATCATCACTCTGTCTCTCTCTGTTTCCCTCCCTCCCATTCTCTCTCCTCCTCCCTCCCCCTCTCCCTCTCCCTCTCTCTCCCGTCTCCCTCTCCCCCTCTCCCTCTCCCTCTCTCCCCCTCTCTCTGAACTTTTTTTTTTTCCCTAAGACCCCCCCCAAAAAAAAATCAACATACTCCATATTAATGCATGGCGTATTCCCATGCACTGGCGAGCTCTCCATGCACTGGGGCTGTCTGTGCATGGCAAGGGCTGAGTGCTTGGACCTATCAAACATTGCATGCGTTGACGGAGAAGTTTAAGTACCAAATGATTTGATGGAATATGTCGATGTGTTGACGTGTCTTCTCGGTTATTTATCTATTCTTTTTTCTTCTTCTCCTATCCCTTCTTCTTGTTTTTTGTTTTTTTCTCTTCTTCGTTAGGGAGGATGGAAAAGGAGAAGAGCAGGGGAGAATGAGGATGAGGATGAAAGCAAGAGGGATGGCAGTGAGAAGTGAATGTGGGAAATTTTGAATGAAAGAAAAAAATGGTGAATTTAATGTAAAAAATTAATTAAGAACACTTAAGTCGAAACAAAATCCTCTCTCTCTCTCTCCTCCCCCTACGCCCCTCTCACTCTCTCTTTCTCTTCTTTCTCTCTCCCTCCCCCCCTCCCTCTCCCTCTCCTTCTCCCTCTCCTCTCTACTCACTCTTTAACTCATTTCTCTCACATTGCTCACTCTCTTGTGAAATACTCATCAATATTTTTTTATATACTCTAACCCATATATCAGCTAGTATTTTATTCATTCCCTCTTTCCTGATTAATTTTCACACACTAAAGCCTCAGGGCACACAGAAGAGACAGCACACGCATGAATATATATGTGCATATATGGTTGTGATATGTATGTGTATATATATATATATATAATATATATTATATATATATATAATATATGTGTGTGGGTGTGTGTGTGTGTTGTGTGTAGGTGTGTGGTGTGTGTGTTGTGTGGTTGTGGTGTGTTGTGTGTGTGTGTGTGTGTGCGTGTGTGTGTGTGTGTGTGTGATCTATGTTGTAGGTGGTGGTGTGTGTGTGTGTGGTGTATATATGTATATATATATATATATATATATGATAATTATTATATATATATATATATATACATATATATATTATATATATAATATATAATATATATAATTTATATATATAATATATATATAATATATATATAATACATGTGTGTGTGTGCAATGTTTGTATATCCACCTGGAACCCTTGAAATCTTGGACCTGGAACCTTAGGATCTGACCGGCCCTTCACCGTAATTCTCATCTCGTCCCTTGTCTGCATAGTCACTCTTCCACCTGGACCTGTCGAAAATACCCACGCTCGAGGGTTTTGGTATCAGTGGCTTAGGATGTCCAACAGTTGAAATAAAGCTGGTTTTATATTTTCTTTGGAGAATTGTGTGTTTTGGGTTAGGAATTAATCCTAATGTGTAGACCTGATTGACTGCGTGTATGATTTGTCCCTTCTCACTGAATTATAAAACTATGTTCATTAAAAGTACTTTATTTTCATAAGATCGAAAGAACCCTGCGACATAGGTTTATACAAAACAGATTGATAAACAGATAAGGCAGATGGTATGGACTAAACCACACACATGCGCACCACATCACACATTACACACAAGAGAGAGAGAGAGAGAGAGAGGGGGGGGGGGGAGGGGATAGATAGATAGAGAGAGAGAGAGAGGGAGGGAGGGAGGGAGAGGGGATAGATAGATAGATAGATAAAGAGAGAGAGAGAGAGAGAGAGAGAGAGAGAGAGAGAGCGAGAGAGAGAGAGAGAGAGAGAGAGAGAGAGAGAGAGATAAACACACAATAGACACGCATGACGCATTGTTTAGCTAAATATTTAGCATTCAAAACCAATAAAAAGACTGATTCAGTGTCTTAATCTCCTAATCCATTCACACAACAACCTTCAGGATTTTATAGCATTGTATAGTATTTTTCTAGTTCTCGAGGATATCAAAATACCGAACGATATTACATATTTACAATGATGTGTTATCGTGAAAGAAATGTCTTTTTCGTGCATATGATTAACCCAAGATAACAAGACTGGCCTTTGTTATATGCAAATGAGATGGTCGGTAGATGCTCTTTTCAAAAGGATGTTGTAGCTAGTTTAATACAAAAAAGGTAAAAGAAAAAAATAATATACAAGAGTTTGGAGTTTGTTCGACCTTCACGAAAACCAAAACTGAAACCAAATGAAGCTCCAAAAAGGTATTAAATGGAGTAGGACGAGAGAGAGAGAGAGAGAGAAGGAGAAGGAGGGGAGGGAGGAGGGAGGGAGGGAGGGAGGGAGGGAGGGAGGGAGGGAGGGGAAGG
>NW_020868360.1:27314-32314 GCF_003789085.1 Penaeus vannamei
AGAGAAAGAGAAATAAGAAAAAATAAATAAAAGAGAAAAAAGAGAACTCTCTCTCCTGGTACAAAAGGCTTTATGGTATCCATATCAATTTGGTATTTATCTCGTATTTATTTTGGCATTTATTTTTTTAAGAAATAAAAAAGCACCCCCTTCAACTCGCTCAACAAAAAACGGGCTTTTGATATGAAGTCGCTCTTTAGGCGTTGATTTTCAGTAATACAGATCTTCCATTTGACATTTCCTCTCTAGTTAATTGGTTTGAACTGCGATAATACCCCTGCAATGTAGGGAAACCTTTTGCAGATTTGGTATTCCTTTTTAATTAGCAATTTCGTTGCTATTCATGCTAATTGCACTACGGTTGTTGATGGGTGTGGTGTGAGTGGCGCAGAGGAAAAGTCTTGGCGGAAAATATGTTTTTTGATGGTTGTTTTAATTGATTGTTGTTTATTGTGTTGTTCTCATTATTATTTTTTTTGTTGATGTTGTTCTTGTTTTTTCATCATTGCTGTTGCTTTATTATTTACTATTTTTATTTAGTATTGTTAATAATAATATTATTATTGTTATTGTTATTTATTCATTGTTATTATTAATTATTATTATTATTATTATTATTAATTATTATTATTATTATTATTATTTATGTATTATCATTCATTAGTTGCTATTATTGTTGTTGTTATTATTGTCATTGTTATTATAGTCACCATTGTCATTATTTTTATCACTATTATATTATACACTGATAATCTCTCTCTCTCTCTCTCTCTCTCTCTCTCTCTCTCCTCTCTCTCCTTCTTTCTCTTTCTTCTTTCTCTCTCTCTCTCTCTCTCTCTCTTTTCTCTCTCTCTCTTCTCTCTCTCTCTCTCTCTCTCTCTCTCCTCTCTTCCCCCCTCCCCTCCTCCTCCCCCTCCCTCCCTCCCTCCTTCCCCCCTCCCTCCCTCCATCTAATTCCCCTGCCCCTCCACCAATTAATCATACATTTCATTTAATCCTCAATCTTTTCATTCCTAATCTTTATCTCGTCTCACTGGCTGCCGCTCTTTGTCCGTTGACTCTTTCGTACCCTCCCCTTCTCTCTCTCTCTCTCTCTCTCTCTCTCTCTCTCTCTCTCTCTCTCTCTCTCTCTCTCTCTCTCTCTCTCTCTCTGCTCTCTCTCTCTCTCTCCTCCTATCTCTATCTCTATCTCTATCTCTATCTCTATCTCTCTCTCTCTCTCTCTCTCCCTCTCTCTCCTCTCTCTCTCTCTGCTCTCTCTCTCTCTCTTCTCTCTTCTCTCTGCCCTCTCCCTCTCTCTCTCTCTCTCTCTCTCTCTCTCTCTCTCTCTCTCTCTCTCTCTCTCTCCTCTCTCTCTCTCTCTCCTCTCTCTCTCTCTCTCCCTCCTCTCTCCCCCCCTCTTCTCTCTCTCCTCCTCTCTCTCCTCCCTCTCTCCTCCTCTCCTCCCTCTCTCCCTCTCTTCTCTCTCTCTCCCTCCTCTCTCTCTCTCCTCTCCTCTCTCTCTCCTCTCTCTCTCCTCTCTCTCCTCTCTCTCTCTCTCTCTCTCTCTCTCTCTCTCTCTCCTCTCTCTCTCTCTTCCTCTCTCTCTCTCTCTATTCACAGATTGGCTGACTCACTCCCTCTACCACACTATTTCTACTTTCCACCTCCTAATCTCTCTCCATTATCTTCCCACCTCTACCCGCTTCCACTTAGCTGCTTGCTTTCTTCCAAATCCATCTTATCTCCTCTTCATCCGCCTGTTCCACTTCATTTTCTCATCCTTTCCTATTCCCATTTTTCAGCCAACTCATCTACTTGTTCCACCTTCCTTCTTCCTCTCCTTCAAGACTTTCTTCCACCCACTTGCTCCTCCTCTCCATCCCCATCATTTACGCATTTCCTTGTTCACTTCTCGACCCACTTGCTCCACCTCTTTCCTTCTTCCTCTTCACCTCTTCCCTCTTCCTTTTTCA
Source organism: Penaeus vannamei (assembly GCF_003789085.1). NCBI lineage: Eukaryota > Metazoa > Arthropoda > Malacostraca > Decapoda > Penaeidae > Penaeus > Penaeus vannamei. The sequence goes on from NW_020868360.1 coordinate 29,270, forward strand.
TTCCTATACCTCCATCCACCTCACCTGTTGCTCCTCCTTCTCCTTCATATTCTCACCCACCTGCTCCACCTTTCCCCTCCTTCCATTCCCACCTCCAGCCACCCACCTCCTTCCCTTACTCCCCTCCACCTCTCCCCTTCCTCCCACCCATCCACCCTACCTGCTCCACCTCCTCCCCTTCCCCTCCTCCTCCTCCCCTACTCTCCCCTCCCCCCCACCCCCACCCACCCTCCCATTCCCCACCACACCCCCACCCCCCCATCTCATCCCTCGAAACGCCCCAAACCTCCTCCATTAGCGCGGTTTAAGACGGTTGAGTCGGCGACGATAATCCAATCTCCATCCGCCACGCCGACGATTTGGCAGCCTGATCCGTCACCGTGAATCCGGATCCATTTGTGTTGTTAGACGAACGCTTTCCAGGGGGGCCTCCGTCATCGCCGGCTCCCGTTTTCTGTTGCCGTTTTTATGCGGAAAATTTGGTTTGTGTGCCGGGATACAATGTCCTTTGAGGCGTCAGGTGGGGCTAGAAGGGGTGGTGGGTCAGGGGGAGAGGAGGGTAGGGTAAGGGAGGGGAGGGAGAGGAGGGTAGAGGGGTGGAGGGTAGAGGAGGGGGAGGTGTAGAGAGGGGGAGGGAAGGGGTGTAGAGGAGGGTAGGTGTAAAAGGGGAGGGAAGAGGAGAGGTAGAAGGGGGTAGAGGAGGTAGGGTAAAAAAGGGAGGGAAGAGGAGGAGAGGGTAAGAGGGGGTAGAGGAGGAAAGGGTAAGGGGAAGTTAAAGCTTTTCGCACATCGATTCTAAGGCATGGATTTCTGTTTTTACGCGTGAAAGGGGATTACTTCTCAGGGTTTTGTTAATACAGCTTCGGCACACACACACACACACACACACACACACACACACACACACAACAACACACACACACACACACACACACACACACACACACACACACACACACACACACAACATACATACGTACCATACATACACACACGCACACACATACATATACATGTACGTATACAAATACACATATGTATGTGTGTGTGTGTGTGTGTGTGTGTGTGTGTGTGTGTTTGTGTGCGCGTACTCGTGCGCTCTAAGTCATCCTTTCGTCCTCTTTAAAAATACCCTTTATCTTTACTCCCGTCCTATATCTCAACCCTTCTCCAATTTCTTTGTTACAATTTTAAAGTCATTTGGAAGTTGAAGCCGGTAATTCTATTTATATTTCTTAGCAGACCTTTTTAAGCCCGAGGCAAATCCAGATACGAAATAACTCGCGACTTTATAGACTAATGTGAAGAAAAAGAAGGAAAAAATGAACGTAATAAAAACGAGATAGCTATTCATATTTCAAAAGATCCCGCCATATTTGCGCGCTCCCCTTCCCATAATGCTCAGCGTTTATGGCCGACAACGAACTTATTTAAAATATCAGAATTGAAGAGGAAGGGTGGCTGGCGCGAGTTAGATCTCGTTTTCCTTCTTAATTTTTTTAACTATGCTTAAGATTTTATTTATCTGAAAATATGTTGTTTTTTTTCTTCTTAAAGTGTACATTAGTTTTGCTGATTATGTTAGGCTCGGGATTCTGTGTTCTTACGTATCCGAAAGCATTGGTCACGCGTAATTTCAATTCCTTTAATGAAATTTCCTCATCTCTCTCTCAGAATTCGACGCCAATTTATAACAAGTAATATATGGTCTAAGAAATCTTTTTTCGCGTGTTTACAAATAACAAAGTCGTTAAGTTAATACGGCGTAATGGACATATGGCTCCCAACTCCCACCCGCCTTCCTCTTTTTCCCTCTACTCCGTCCCAGTCGCCCCTCCCCTCCCCTCCCTTCCCTTCCCCCCCCCCGTCTTCTTAAACTCCCTCCCCCCTCTCCTCTCCCTTCCTCTACTCCCCCCCCCAGTAGTCAGCACACACCAACCTTGAAGATGTTTATTTCATGTTTATTCCTGTTGACGAAACGTGCGCGCGGAAGGTAAGGGAAAAGGAGGGGAGGGGAGACAGGGAAGGAGGGAAGAGAAGAGAAGGGAAGGGAAGAAAAGACCAAGAAGGGGAGGGGAGGGAAGGATGGGAAGAGAAGGGAAATAATGGGTTGAGAAGGGACGGAAGGGGGATAGGGAAGGGAAAAGCAAGGGAGGAGAATAGAAGGGAGGGAAAGGCAAGGAAGGGGAGGAAAGTAAAAGGAAAGGAAAGGGAATGGAAGAGGAGGGGAGGGAAAGGGAAGTGGTGAAAAAAGGAGAAAGATAAGGGAGAGTGAGAAAGAAGAAGGAGAGGAGTGAACAGAAACAAAAAGAGCTAGAAAGAAAACGAGGAAGGGAGAGTGAGAAGGAGAAGGAGAAGAAAGAGATGGACAGGAAGAGAAACAGAAAGAGAGAGAAAAAATGAGAAAATGAGAGTTAGAAGAAGAAAGAGAGGGAGGGGAAGAGAAACAGAAAAAAGGGGAGAGAAAGAGAAAGACAGACAGACAAGCAGGCCAACAAACATAGAGCGAAAGCGGGCGTGGTACATAAAACCCTTCTATCTCTCCCCTCTCTCTACCCCCCACCCCCATCCCCACCCACGCTGGTTTCCCCCTCTCTTCCCCTTCTTCCCCAAACCTTTAAAAAAATTATTAATGGCGGAGGAGATGGATAGATGGATAGATTGCCATCGGATGATTTCATACGGATTTTGGGCGTGTGTGGTGTAAGGTAAGGCGTCAGTTTTATGGGCGGGAGGGAGGGGGGAGGGGGTGGCATGGGGGGGGTGGGTGGATAAGCTTTTATGGCTGGGGGGATGATAGGCTGAAGGGAGGTTTTTGAGGGGTGGGTGGGGGTAGGGAGGGGGAGGGGTGTACACGTGTGGTCGGGGTGGGGTAGGGAGGGGGGATGGGTGTACACGTGTGGGCGTGAGAGTGGGTTGTAGTGAGAGTGGTATTAGTAGTGAGAGTGGATATTTGAAGTGAGAGTGGATATTGGTAGTGTGAGGATTGGAGCGTGGGCGTGTGGGTTAAAAATGGGTGATGTGGGTAAGATCACTGCTTAAAAC
>NW_020868360.1:39814-44814 GCF_003789085.1 Penaeus vannamei
TAGATGAAGTTCAATTAAAAGAACAGAAGGCCGTCGACGACATCAAGAGGACGAGGATCAACTTCAATAAAGCGCGAGAGAACCTAGTGAGTGGATGCTGCTCAGCGTGCATGTCGGAACAGATACATTTATTCTTCTTCGGTCTTCTCGCTCTCGGCGGGGGAGGCGCATTTTGCCTTCGGGGAACATTTCACCTTCCATTTGGCTCGTTGCGAAGGGGATTTTCTGATGGTGTTTGCGCGGCCGGGTTGATGAAGCGTACACCTTTTTTCCTCTTCTTGCTTCGTTCTCTCCTTTCGCTTTGTTGCCTTTTCCCGTTTTTACTCTCTCTCTCTCGCTCTTTTTTAATGGATTTTTCTCTCGTGGGGGAAAAAGTACGATATGGAAAACGGTCTCATTTGCATGTTGAGTGTTTCTTCCTGAATTTCGCTTATTGTCCTTTTTATGAGATTCGACTCGTTTTTATATTATAATGTTCAACGATAATGGTTTCTCCTTTTCGTAGAGAATATTTTTCATTCTTTTTTTAGGAAGTGCTTTGATTCACTTTATTTCTCTCGATGCCATGCTCGGACGTGGGAAAGTTTTATCTCTGAACAGCCAAACATTGAGTAGGTGAAGTGGGGGGGAAGGGGAGGCGGGGATTAGGCTGGCGTGGGTGCGGGGAAGGCTTCGAAAGGGGAGGCAAAAAAGTACTAGAAGTTTTGTTGACTTTTGAAACGCGATGGGAAATTGATAAATTATCTTTGTGACTGGACTTTTAAGCCTATGAGGTTGGCTTCATGCTTTTCATAAACTGGAAAAAGTGCGTAAGGCAAGAATACACGCAGTGCTTGGGGGCGAGGAGGTAAAAACAAACAAACAAAGAGAGGAAACCTTGACTCTTTACCCCGATGTAAAAAATATATATATAGCCATACTAAACCGTAATAGAGATAAGACTTTGGAAGTTGAATATCCACTTTTCGTATGTTTACACCGATGCTTAAATTGAATAAAACTAAGTATAAAAATTATATTTATATTTAAGTATAAGTATTTAAACGAAAGTCACACCTGAGCGTCCCTCTGTAATTACTGTATCCCGACGTGACCGAAGATGAGCGGGCAGGTCATACGGTGGGAAAGTGTTTGTAGTGCGTCTTGACCTCGTGAGGTGGGACTGAGGTCACGGGAGTAAACTCAGGTCAACCCCTTGTCCAGTTTGCCGGGGATGACTCACAACAGAGGAGGTGACCCCGAGCATGAAATAACATCTAAACACTTGAGATACACTTGAGTTGGCTCGTTGTATGTTTGTTCCTTGGGTGTCGGATGTTTCCTGGTGAGGTCTTGGGGTTGTGAGTTGTTCAGGGTGGAAAGGGTGGCGTGTTTTGCATTTCGTTTGGAGTTTGATGTATTACGAATGCCATGGACTCTTCCAGGCTAGAAGGAGCTCGCGTGTTTGGGGGAAACAGGCCTGGCGTTGGGCGTCTGTAGGGAGGTGGAGTTAAGGTATTAGCTTGGGAATCAACGTGATTTAGCCTTGGGAAGGTTGCTGGGAGATGCAAAATATGATTCTCTCTCTCTCTCTCTCTCTCTCTCTCTCTCTCTCTCTCTCTCTCTCTCTCTCTCCTCTCTCTCTCTCATCTATATATTTTTTATATATATTTATGTGCGTGTGTGCATCTATTATGCAACATATATGCATTAACAATATGTGTCACATAATCTCTCTCTTCTTTCTCTCTCTCTCTCTCTCTTCTCTCTCTTCTCTCTTTCTCTCTTCCCTCTCGTTTTCCCTGTCTCTTCTGTCATGCCCCCCCCCCCCCCGCACTCTACCTGCCCTACCTGCCTGTTTGTCTGACTTTTATGTACATTTAACATGCACGAAACTGTCCCTCTTCTCCCTTCTCGTAGCAGAACCGTCTCGCAGTCGGAATTAATATCAGGTGATTTCCCTGAAGTAATAGAGTCGAAAAGATCTTGGGATGCGTCTGTGTTTGTTCTCGTCAGTATTACAATATAATGTAATATATAATAACCGTATTTCTTCATTTAATCGCGAGGTCTGGGTATGTGGGGTGAGGTGAAGTGTGGGACTGTGAGGGCACACCAGACGCCCTCTAAGTCCAAATAATCAAGTTATCTTGCGTGCAGCAAAACATCCATTATCCACCGTTCTCATTATTTACTGGGAATCTAAGTAAACTTCGCGGATTGGCGACAGGATTGTTTCGTGGTTAAGCGAGAGTAGCACATGGGTAGTGAGAGTGGTGGTGGAGTGATGGATTAGGATTGAGCTGTCGTCATTTGGGGGTGGGTTAAATTGTGGGGTTTGGAGATGCGTGATAGTATGTAGTTAAGCTCTTTATTATCTCTTTGTGCCTGAGCAATTGTAGGGGTAGGTTAAGTTGCAATATGATTTAGGGTATGACTGTTTAGGCGTTGGAGCTATAATATTGAATCAGTCTAGTATGTCTTGACGATGACAGTAACATAAAGACATGACAATTCAGACAGATCATAAACCAGACAGACTGCAGACAGACATAAGAGCTCTGGTTTAGGACAAGAGGAGTAGAAAGTGAAGGTTGGCGAAGGCATAAGGAGACGAGGGTCGAAGGGGGCGGAGGGTGGAGGGAGTGGAGATTTGGGCGCATCGTGGGGGTGATCCGTCACTGACCCCGTTTGACCTGACCTCTCTCTCCCACCAGCCCGATCAATCACGCCTCGCCCCCCCCCCCCCCCCCCGTGCGCTTGTCAACTCAATGGGGGCTATTTACGCCTCTACTCCTGATCCCTTCTGCGGACTGATGTCATCAATGCACGCCGTCGCTTTGTATCATGCGCTATTTGGGTGGAGCTGCCGACGCGGCGTTGTGCTGTTGGCATCTGTCTGTCCTCTTCTCTCTCTCTGTTTTTTTTTTTTCTCTCTCATCTTTCTCTGTTTCTCTCTCCTCTCTCTCTCTTCTCTCTCTCTCCTTCTCTTCTCTCTCTCTTCTCTCTCTCTCTCTCTCTCTCTCTCTCTCTCTCTCTCTCTCTCTCCTCTCTCTCTCCCTCCCTCCCTTCCCTCTCCTCCCTCCCTCCCCCTCTCTCCCTCCCTCCCTCCCTTTCTCTCTCTCTCTCTCTCTCTCTCTCTCTCTCTTTCTCTCTTCTCTTCTCTTTCTTCTTTTCTCTTTCTCTTTCTCTTTCTCTTTCTTCTTTCTCTTCTCTCTCTTCTCTTCTCTTCTCTTCTCTCTCTTCTCTTCTCTCTTCTCTTCTCTCTCTTCTCTTTCTTCTCTTCTCTTCTCTTCTCTTCTCTTCTCTTCTCTCTTCTCTTCTCTTCTCTTCTCTTCTCTCTCTCTCTCTCTCTCTCTCGTCTCTACTCTCTCTCTCTCTCTCTCTCTCTCTCGTCTCTCTCGACCTACATGTCTAAGAGGGCCATCCAACGCAAGCTATTTTTCACGTGACATTTATATATATATCCTTATCCTAACAGTGTCCCACTCCGGGTGTCTCTTGACTTCTACGAGTCCCCCTTTCCAGCCTGTGCGAATCTGGAAATCTTTTTTTTTTCTTTTTTTCATTTTCGCGAGTAGTAATGCAAATATGTCTCGTTGCTGTGCCGCCCTGGGTCGAGTACCTTGCAGAGAGTGACGTGTGTAAAGGGGGACGGGGGGGGGTGAAAGTACACTTCATCTTTACCTTTTGATGGGTGGGGTGAGAGGGTGAGGAGAGGGGGCAGGGGCGGGTTAGGGGGATTTTCACTGTAGCTTTTGGCATTCGTTTTTTTTTTCTTTTTTGTTGCCGCACACCTGTACGCTCTCGGGGGATCGTGGGTTTGTTCTTTGAGATCCCTTGACCTGCCTTACCTCCTCTCTTTATATTTGCCAGCTAGGCTCTCTCTCTCTCTCTCTCTCTCTCTCTCCTCTCTATATATATATATATATATATATATATATATATATATATATATTATATATATATATGTGTGTGTGTGTGTGTGTGTGTGTGTGTGTGTGTGTGTGTGTGTGTGTGTGTGTGTGTGTGTGTATAAGAACATGCCAACATATTTTTAATAATGTACAGATATTGTATACAGGAGGTTGCATCCCTAGTTTCTCCACTGCCGTCTCTCCCTCTTTCCTCCCTTCCTCCCTCTTTCCTCCCCTTCCTTTCAAAATAATAACGAGTTCACTAGATCAATACGCCCTTAATACCCCCCTTTTTATGGCCAGGAAACAGCTACATGACCAATTCTCGATAAACTGCCGAATCGATAATCCCTGATAAACAGGTAAATTGGCCATCACTCGTGTAACTAGCGCGTCTCGGCCGTCCCATAAACAGGCGCCGAGCTCGTTCTGGGATCTTCGGCCAGCTGGGTACGCGGTGCCGATAAAGTGCTCAAGACTCGAGGCAGATTAACTAAGTGGTCTCGAGCTGGCTGCCTCCCTCCACGTCTTTCGGTTGCAGGTGATATACATATTCATTAACGTGGAGGCTCCCGAGCATAACTTGGGGTATGCAGGTGTTTCGACTTGGGGCTTGGGGTGGGCGCCTCCCCCCCCCCCGCGGTCTGGAGGGAAGAAGAAAAAAATGAGAAAAAAATGGTCTCTGGATTATTTTTTTCTCCCCTGGAAGGATATATGAAAACGTGAGGCAGCTGAGGACTTTGGCATCAATTTTGGTCCGAGTTATATATATTTTTTTTTCCAGAGAAAAGGGAGAGAATAACGAGCGAAATGCATTGCCGAAGATAATGTTGATGGGTCATTTGGTGCGTGTTCCTCCGGGCCGCTGGGTCGTCGCGCCGTCGTGTCGTTTTTCGAACTCGCCGCGGAGATCATTATCAGGGCTTTCTCACCCTTTAATGACCTCGATGGGAGGAAAATAGGTCTGCCCTTCGGTCCCCTTGTGACCTGAGCGCCTCTCGGACCTGTCGTGACGCTACAAGGAGTGAGTAATTACTTTTAAGACGGGCCCGCAGTCAGTCATCTTAATTGCTACCCGGCAGCCTTTTCGGTCATTCGGCTTCT
>NW_020868360.1:52314-56633 GCF_003789085.1 Penaeus vannamei
AGAGAGAGAGAGAGAGAGAGAGAGAGAGGAGAGAGAGAGAGAGAGAGAGAGAGAGAGAGAGAGAGAGAGAGAGAGAGAGAGAGAAGTGTGTGTATGTCCATTGTCAGCATTTCCTCTCATAAATCCTCCTAGGTTAACCAGCCATCCTTCCATCCCTCTTCCCCTCCGTCCCTCCTGCTCCCCCTTGCCCTCCCCTCCTCCCCCACCCCCTCCGCCCCCCACTGGTCCCTCCCCCGTGGCCATAACACCGCAGGTCCTTTTATTTTACTCGCTATCGGTAAATGTTTCAAAATTTTATCATATCGTAAAATCCAAAGGCAATGTGGAGACCGCCCAACACGACGTATTATTATATATTTTTTTGTCTTTTTTCGTTTTTTTTTTCTTCTTTAAACGGGAAAGCGACGCCCATCCCATCCCCGCCCCCACTCCCCCCTTTCCATCCTTCTCCCTCCCCCTTCTAGTCCTTCTCCATAGTTCTTTCCTACTCTTCCCCCTCCCTTGCCTCCCCTGCCCCTGCCCCCCTGCCCCACTCTCCTTCCTTCCCTCGCCCCCCCCCCCCCCCTACTCTTCCCCCTCACTTGCCTCCCCTGCCCTTACCCCGCTCTCCTTCTTTCCCTCGCCCCCTCCCTGTCCTCCCCCTCCTCTCTCCCCTCCAGACCAGCCTCTCGTCGTTCCGTGAAGTAAAATGAAGCCTCGAACGTCCCACTTTGATGTTCAGTTGGGCGAGGAACTCCATCCAGGGCGGACTTGTTGTTGTTCGCTCTACGCTCGGCTGTTTGCCCCTTGGCCCTTCATGCTCTTCCCCCCTTTGCCCCTTGGCCCTGGATGACCCCTTTGTGACCCTTTGTCCCTGGGATGACCTCTTTGCCCCTTGCCCACTGAGCCTCCCCTTCCCCTGTCTGCCGAGGCTTTTATTCTTCCCCTTCCTTTTTCCAATTCGAGTTCGTGTCTTTGTCCCTTTTTCTTTTATAGCCTCGCACTTTTCTCTATTTCCTTCTCCCGCTGGTCTTTCACTCTTCCCCTGGCATCCTTTCACGCTCTCCCTGGCAGACTCTCACTCTCTCCCTTTCCCCTACCAGCCTCTCAAATCCTTCACTCTTCCCCAACTACCCTCTTACCCTTTCCCCTAGCTTCCTCACTCCAACTCTTTACCGGGCACCCCTCCCCCTACAGGCTTCCCTTTCCCCTCCCGCCTGTTGGCGTTCCCCCCTCCCCCTGCAGGCTCCTACCCCCTGCAGGCCTCCCTCCCCCTCCCCCTGCAGGCCACCCTACCCCTCCCCCCTGCAGACGTCTCCACCTCCCCTTCGCCGAGAACCTCATCCGGGCGGCTGTAGTTTTGCCGTAGATTGCACCTCGAATGATCTGTGTTTGGGCCTCCGGTGTTTCTCCTGTTGATGGAGGAGCCGCATGACTAGCGCTTTTCCGCTCTTTGTTGCGTCGCTAGATTATTTCGGCGTCCGTTTCCCCTTGTGCGGGCGTGGGATAGCTTCTTTTCTTGGGCTCTTTGGCTGGCTTTTTTTTTTTTTTTTTTTTTTTGGTTTTCTGTTTGGATGTTTATGTGTGTGTTTGTGTTGTGTGTGTGTGTGTTTGTGTGTGGTGTGTGTGTGTGTGTGTGTGTGTGTGTGTGTGTGTGTGTGTGTGTGTGTAAAAATGTGTTTATGACTCAGTCAGGAAACCTCCAGCAGCGGACCAAAAAAGAAAAAGGAAAAAGAAATAGAAATAAAACGACACCACAGTCAGACCAAGACGATAAGCGATAGGCAAGAGTCATAAAGAGAGCCAATAGCAGTAATGTGCTAAGGAAGGGAGGGAGGGGGAGGGGGGGGGAGGGAGGACGGAGGAGAGAGGAGGGAAGGGGGAAGGGTGAAAGAGAGAGGACGGAGGCGAGGAGCAGGGCGGAGGAGAGAAGGAAGGTAGGTGGGAGGACGGAGGATAGAGGAGGGAAGGTGGGAGGGAGGGAAGGAAGAAAGAAAGGAGGGTGGGAGGGGAGGGAAGGAAGGAAGGGGTATAGCAACCCTCCACCCCCTCCCTCAATTCCCCCCCCCCCCAGGAAGAAAAGAGGGCCGCGTGTGTCGTCTTTCTGAAATCGGCGGCAGTTATGGAGACGCGTTCAGACTCGTTTTCCAGAGAGAGGGAGATAGCGAGTGGAGAGAGTGAGGGAGAGAGAGTGAGAGAGAGAGAGAGAGAGAGAGAGAGAGAGAGAGAGAGAGAGAGAGAGAGAGAGAGAGAGAGAGAGAGAGAGAGAGAGAGAGAGAGAGAGAGAGAGAGAGAGAGAGAGAGAGAGAGAGGAGAGAGAGAGAGAGAGGAGAGAAGCGAGGAGGGAGGAAAGGAGGAAAGAAGGGAGGAAAGGAGGAAAGAGAAGGAGGGAGGAAAGGAAAAAGAGGAAGGGAAAAGAGAGAGAAAAGGGAGGAAAAAGAGAAAGAGGAAGAAAGTAGGGAAAAAAGAGACAGATGGAGGGATGGAATGAGCGAAAGACAGACAAACAACAGAAACAAAGAAAGCAAAAGAAAGAATAATAAAAGGCAAGAGAGAGTAAAAGAAGGACAAGAGAAGAGCGATTGAGTCTCGTCCACAGTCAGGCCGCCCTTCCTCTGCTGTGACATCCGTCCCTCATCCGGATATGGTTTGAATTATTAAATCTTGACGAATCAGATCGACAGTCTCGCCCCGAATAACGCACAAAAAGGAAGAGAATGCCGCCCCCTCCCCATCATTAAAAAAAATGAAAGGGAAGGAAATGCTTTTCTTCATCATTAAAAAAAAAAAAAAAAGAAATGAAAGGAAAAGGAAGAGAAATGCCGCCCCCTCCCCATCATTAAAAAAAGGAAAAAAACAGAAAGGGATGGAAATGCTGCTTTCTCTATTATTTAATAAAAAGAAACTGAATAAGAAATGAAAGGGAAGGAAATGCCGCCCCCTCCCCATCATCAAAAAAGGGAAAAAAAAAAGAAATGGAAGGGAAGGAAATGCTGTCCTCCCGATTGTTACGAAAAGAAAGCGAGTAAGAAATTAAAGGGGAGAAATTGCTGCTTTCCCCATCATGAAAAAGATGAGAAACCGAATAATTAATGAAAGGGAGAGAAATGCTGCTTTCCCCATCATTTAAAAAAAAGGGGAAACCGAACAAGAAATGAAAGGGAGGGAAATGCAGCTTTCTCCATCATTAAGAAAGAGAGTAACCGATGCCCCTGTTGGCAGAGTGGCGTGGAAATGCATTTTTGTTCGCCGGTCCGCCATTCCGCAGAATAAATCCGACCCCATTAGCCAAAAGAAACTGTTTATACATTTTCGGATTTGCATTCTGCACATGATTAAAATTGCGAGTCAAGTGGCGGACGAGCAGGCGGGGAGAGGAGGGGGAGGGGGAGAGGAGAGGGAGGGCAGGAGGAGGGGGAATGCGGAGGGAGGGGAGGGTTAGGGAAGGGAGGGGGAGGGGAGGGAGGCAGGGAGGAGGGGATATGGGGGGGGAGAGGGAGGGGGAGGGCCAGGAGGAGGGGATGAGGGGAAAGGCCGGGAGGGAGGGGGGTTTTTAAGGGGGAGGGGTTTGCGTTGATTGATAATGCACTCAAAGTGACGTTAATTGCATCGTATTGATTTAATCTGGACGATGACGGGAGGGAACCCCATTTCTGCTGCGTGTATTTATGTTATCTATCGTCCATTGGCGTGGTGTTTGCATGCACGCTGATTTTTTTTTTTTTTTTTTTTTTTTTTTTTTTTGAGGGGTGAGGGGGAGGGTGGATTCTGCGAGGCCTCACCGCTAATGGCGCCGGTGGAAGGGTGGGCGTCGCCAGAATCGTCGTCGTTATCGTCGTTTCGTCATTGGAATCGGCATCATCATCATCATTATCTTCTCTTTGTCTTTATTATTATTATCATTATCATTATCAAAAATCATCATCAATCATCAAAATCATCATCACCATCGATTATCATGCATACCACATCATCTATACAAATCACCATTATCACCACACACCACAACCACCACCAACAACACCGATCCTCATTGCCCTTCACTGTTTAATAATGAATGTTGATGTATAATAAATTATATATATTTACGACCTTGAACTGCCATAATGTGTACACCCTCTCCCTAAAACTTTGATTTACTCGCTTACTATTCAAAATATAATTTCTTTACAACTCTGTGGCCTTTGCTGTGCGCGTGTTTATTGCCTCCTTTTTATTGTCCTGTTTTTTATCCACTTCTCCTTCTGTCGTTTCCCCTTTAGTTCGGCCACAATTAAGCCCTTTTCTTGGACTGGCTTTTAAGCTCCTTTCGCTCGCCGACTGTGCCCTTGCTTTTTCAC